>VMBQ01002093.1:0-73497 GCA_007657795.1 Dreissena rostriformis | reverse complement strand
GTTGATGATAAGATTGATGAAACTATTTGAGCTTTAAGTTTAACAGGAGTCATCCAACATCAACATTTAGTAAACGACACTCTTACCTCAATGACATCGTTAATCCAATGCTTATAAATATAATAATAAAATTACAACGATATGCACTTCCATTTTCTGTTTTTGCATCCCTTTATCTAAATTTATTTCGAACTACACTTTTTGAAACGTTTTACGAAATCGAATGCCTGCTCGGAGTGATTTATTTAAGTCCTCTTGAAGTTTCCCATTATGAATTACAAACACACAATCCGAAATACGTTTTGCATTCGTTAGATGATTTTTAAATGAATATTTTACTATTAAATAAACCACAACCTTCGAATTGTTGTAACTAAAATCCAGAGTGTCTAGCTTAAAGCGGTGTGTTTCGTCACATAAATTACGTCACTCGAGATACGTCATAAATGTCGTTATCAGTTGAAAGAAAATAAAAGTACGGAAAGCTGGTTCGGTAATAATTTTAAGTGAAGGAACAAAATATAATTACACAATACAGTAGAATCTCAAAACCTGTGCCCATCTATAATTTAGTATAAAAGTAAGATATATATTATAGACGTTAATACACGGTTGAGCCGGGCCGGGCAGTGATAATCGGCCCCAGGTCGCAAACGGCCCTCGGGCTAAAGCCCTCGGACCGTTATGCTCCCTGCGGGCCGATTATCACTGCCCGGCCCGGCTCAGCCGTGTATAATCCTCTAAATAAAATATTTGTCAGTAAAATGACATCTAGTTTATGTGTATATTTCAAAAATATATAATTATTAGTTATCTTGTGTATTGATTTCTGGTAAAAGTTACTTCATTAATACAGATAATTACTGCTTTTATATAAATCAAATACCGTCACATAGTTTAAGTGTTTAATATATTCAAATACGGAGAACACGAAATCCCTAGGGCATACATAAACTAAAATTAGAGAATCGCTTAAAGATGTTACATGCAAAAATTACATCTCTGGGTCTTGTAGTTTTGAAGACGGATTTTAATTTATTTTGCTAAAGAAGTATAAATGAAACACTTGACATCCCTGGCCTGGCCTGTTTTGACCAAAGGGCATGAATTGAATAATTTTAGTAAAGTACGATATTACACAATAAATAGTAAGCCCCTGACGCTTGCGGTTTCATGGAATAAGATATTTGAAAAGAAAATGTTTAGCTCTGGGGACTAACATTCGCAGCGAAAAGAAACGTTTTTAACAACTTTGAAAGAAGGTCACCCCGGGATTATTGAAGTGAAGTTTCGTTAATATCTACCCAGTTATTTAGGAAATGACGTCATTTGAGCACGACGGACGATTAACGACGCAAGAAGAACGAAGGACATAAGGCGGTCCCAAAAGCTCACCCATAGACGAGCGCAACAGAGATACGACTACACAGTGAATTTATAAGCGAAGGTCATTTCAAATTATAGCAAATATGAAAATCATAAATGACATTTTTATCACATGTTTTATGCAATTATAAACTTTAACAACTACTCGTATATCATTATACATGAACATGATAACACTGATTCTTATCATACATGTTTATATTTAGAATTTGATCATTCATATATATTAAACAATTATAATCGATTTGACTCATATGAAAAATTACGTAATACCACATTCTTTCTGTACAGGTTAAAACATAAACATTATTTTTCCATGTTTTTCTTCTTATGGCATGTTTCGTTTAAATGAGAATGTGTCCGCATCGACGAGCTATTTTCCGAATTAACAGTATTGTCTTTCTAAAGAAATGTATATTTGAAAGAAACACAATTGTTAATTATTTTAATTCATCCTTATTCATGATAACTACTTTAATTATATAAAAGTGAAAACAGTGTCAACCCTTTTGGCCCTTAACCATCATACAAGAGTTACATGTATTATAGTTCTGAGATTTGTTACTCCTGACATGTGCTATGAGCTAACTTTATTATTATTGTTGCAAACATATTTGGTTGCAATTATCCCTGTTTTATTGAACCATCTGACCTTGCCATTTTCGCGCATGTGTGGTATCGGTTAATAAGAAGACAATCAACTTGAATGCTGAATTCAGTGTGATCAAGTCAGAAGAACGAGGTCAACTTACACATGTTCCTCATTGCTGCAATAGTCCGTGCTATAGTTTGCCAGTACCAGCCTTACCTTAACATTTGACATTATCTTAATAGTGCTTGTACTAGTGTATCCTAACTGTCTGTTCTATTTTTCAATTGGTCAAACATTAGGAACTCCTAAGACAGGCAGCTAACGTAGTAATCACGCTTGTGTAAAACATGAAGTTTCTCATTCGACAATTCTCAAAAATGCGTAAACGCTTTATACTGCTAGCTTATTATTTAAAAGTTTTATTCGGATAAATTGGATTGGACTTCACTGGCTGAATTCTGCGATTTTCATTAATTGAACAGTATGATCATTTATTTGATTGATCATTAGGAACATGTGATCCGATTCCTACGGTAAATTGACAGACTTGGATAGGGGGAAGTGGAGGTCAAATAGAAAATCCCTTTTGACCACCTATCCAGAGATACCCGTTTATAATCCCGAGCGGGGCAGTGGATATTTCAGAAACGCTAATATCCCGTGTCCTACACAACTACACTTAACACATTTTCTCAACGTCCATTAAAACAAAAAATGCTTTCGGGTTAACGAATGTAAACATCTTTCTGACAGTGTACACAAAAATGTTGTACACATTAATCCGTCGACTCCTTTATGACATGACATGATATTTATATGCCAGAGTATTCAATCGGTGCAACTGGCTCGATTTCTATTTTGAGGCACGGGCAGCACGGGCACAACACAAAAAGCCTTGCCTCATCCAAATGTTTGTTACGAAAACATGTTATTGCTATTCATTTTGGGTTCTTTAGAATTTGTAAGAAATCACAATCAAAAGTCACCGTTTGCAAAAAGGACAAACGCGGTGTGTAACATGGTTTGTATAACAGGACTCCCAGTCATTATTTTAGTACAAAAGCTTGTCTTGTTTTAAAATAGGGGCACAGACGTTACTGCAGCCGAGAATGTTACCGTAATAGGCCAGCACTACTTGATTGCCAGAAATCCTCGTCAAAATCGTCAAAATTGTTTTTCATGATTGATTGTGTTGTCGTCCTCGTAAGTGTGACCGCAATTCTCACTCTGCATACTTTCGTGAAACCTAAGTTGTTTAGTTTGAAGATTGGATATACGACGCAACGTGATTTTGCTTTGGACGACAGCCAATATAGCAAATATTTCAGACATATGCCTTAAAATGATCTTACTGTCATTGGTATAAAATTCGCACGAACACACTTTATTCAGAAAATAAACGTTAGAAACACACGTCACTGGAGCTCGACCGATTGAACAAGGTCGACGTAATTGGCGTTCATTCGAACGGTGGCATCCGTTTTGAGTTTATTTAACTCATTCGTCGCGTCAGTTTTAGTTTAAAGGTACTTGTTAACAGTTAAGAAAAGTAACAATTATGTTATACATTGTCAAAGATTCGGAAAATAATGTATGCATTATATTCAAACAAGCTAAAAAACACTCACGAGTAAGAATTTGTTGTTAAATATATAATCGTTTAATAAAAATCATTAATATATATCGGAAAAATTACAAGGCTTTTGTCACGCATCTCAACGATTTCCAAATTAGGAAAAATGTGTTTTACCGACAAAGCGCTTAAATCATCATTCAAATTCAAAATCCTTCGTGGTGTAGTGGCAGCTTCTATAGGTCCTGGGGCAAGAACATTTTTTTCATTTTATCTCTTTCCATACTATATTAATTTGTTTAAACTATTCTTAATCTTACATTGCAATTTTATTGAATGAAACGTTAAACGTTAACACAATGTGAACAAGTCCCTTTAAACTCATAACGTGTTGCCAATTTGAACTTGGATTGTACATACGTCTTATGCTTTGAATGATACAATAATTTCTTATCTGATTTAATGCTACTCGGGCGTTCATTTACAAGATATTGACTTGTCCTTCCATGCCAAGTTTCAGAAGAAACTAGAGAGTTAAAATATTAACTATGAAATCAATATCGTAACAAAGTGTTTATTTTGTGTTTATTTGTACATATCGATATTGACGATTATTATGTCCACCAGTATATACTGGGGGACATATTGTTTTTGCCCTGTCTGTTGGTTGGTCTGTTTGTTGGTTGGTTTGTTGGTTGGTTTGCGCCAACTTTAACATTGGCCATAACTTTTGCAATATTGAAGATAGCAACTTGATATTTGGCATGCATGTGTATCTCATGGAGCTGCACATTTTGAGTGGTGAAAGGTCAAGGTCAAGGTCATCCTTCAAGGTCAAAGGTCAAATTTATGGGTCAAAATCGCTCAAAAGTGGACATAGTGTTTCACAAACACATCTTGTATTTTTAGATATGTTTTGGATCGTTAAATAATATGGAAGGATATGAATCCTTGATACTGTGTATAGTGTAAACTTTCATTGTGATATCATATCAATAAATTGTTGTAAATTTTATTTTCTAACAAATTGTATGCTTTTTATTGTTGCAATTTTGTTCGTCTTTTATATGTGCATGTTTCATGAAATGATGTGGCCTCTTGTGTTTATCTTGCTAAAATGAGCTGATTACAGCATTGTTCGTCGATGCTAAAATATTTACAAGACAATGAACTTTAATTCTTAAATCGCCTGATCACGCGAGAAGCACGCGGGCTTGTTATCTTGTTTGTAATTTGGACATTTTTAGAAACCTCAGTGAAACTGCATTTTAATGTTGAAAATGCGTAGCATTGTGTTGCCTCTGTTAAACAAAATAGCAAATAATGAACGTTAAGAAACTCTAGCTTTTTGTTTTCCCTAAGTTTATGACAGGCGATCAACTATAACCCAAAAATGATTTAAACTGGGATCACCAATTTTGACCGGTCTTTGAACCTATTTGAGTGCTAGCCGAACCTCACGCTTACCCCAGAATTAATCACAAACCAAACGCCCGTCTAAAACAATCTCAATCAAATGTACCTATACAGACAGAAAATAAAAACATAAATGCCAAAACGTGACGAGCGAATCTAATGCTTATACCATAACATGATATAGGCATTTTATAAAAACCTCTGGTACAACAAATGTAAAGAGTTTATATATTGTTGAATACATGGAACGATCGTCATGTACGGATCAGATTCTTTATATTGTATGACGGCAATAGTTTCTTGACAAGTGACGACCAAAGACGAACGCTTTGGTGCAGATTCAATCCACTGTTTTGAACCCATGATTGTGCAATTGTCAAGCCCAACGTCATTAACACATACTGTGTTATTTCTTTGACTACTTAACATACGAACAGACTTATGTTGACCGTAGTTCAAAATGTTCGATTGGAAGAATAAATTTGGTTAAGTTCCAGATATGGTACGTAAACTTGTACATCACCATTTGTATTGGCAATACCTAGTTTTTGCTATTCGAAAAGCTCAGAAATCCAGTGACAAATTCCTTTTCTGTAGTTGCTGTAAACAGAAAGGCAATGCAAATGTAAATTGGAGTTTGATGTGTCAAAACATCAACAGAAAGACTACAAATATCAACAAAACAATACATACATCCTTGAGCAAATGCGCTCCCGAAAAGAAAAGTTCATGTTACCAAATACATCAGCCACATTCTGTACATATAGCCGACACCACTTTAAGGTAATAATTAAAACGAAAGGCCTTATATACGAGAGATAAGATACAGGATCGTTCTATTTTTATTCATTTCAACAAGACGTGGTATAATTGTTTATAATAATTCGTGATATAAAAACGCTTCATGTGTTTTGTTATCATATTTACAGAACAACATTTAAGACAGATTTGACAGCCATCGAAGAAAAATGAAACATATATTATCAGCGATCAATTTATATAATAAAACAAGTCATCAATGGAAATTGTATATATCATTGACATCTGCTTATGAACAATCGTTAAACCAATCGTCAAACAAATGTTACCATTGTAATACTCACCATCATCATCAATCCCTAGACCGGTTTGGCCGTTTGAGGGGGAATGAGGGACGACGATACAGAAATCATCCTCCAGTCAGGTCTGTTGTGTGCTGCTGAGAGTAATCCATCCATGGAAAGGGATGTCCACTCGTTTACATTGTCCATCCAGTTTTTTCTCTGACGGCCTCGACGTCTAACATCCCTCCAGCGTGCCCTGCAGAACAGTCTTGCACACAGAGTCGTGTCTGGTGACGTGTCCAAACCAAGCCAGCTTTCGTCGGTTGACGGTCGCCAGTAGGGGCGGTTGTGTACCAACAAGTGTAGCATTCATGTTCCGGAC
The DNA here is from genome assembly GCA_007657795.1 of Dreissena rostriformis. Taxonomy (NCBI): domain Eukaryota; kingdom Metazoa; phylum Mollusca; class Bivalvia; order Myida; family Dreissenidae; genus Dreissena; species Dreissena rostriformis. The sequence continues at coordinate 67,105 of VMBQ01002093.1, read as the reverse complement.
CTAATCGTTGGTCTTGTGCTCCGTGTGGGAGATGGAGAGCAGTTTTTGGTTACATTTATGTTCAAATTACTGTATCCTGCGCTCTGCGTCCGCGAGAAGCGTCCATGTCTCGGAGCCTTGGAGTATGATAGAGACTACAAGGGACTTGAAGAGCCTATACTTGGTGGGGAAGCTGATAAAACTGCTTCTCAACAACCTGCTAGGTCTGGCCATCGCTGCGGGTGCCACCCATGAGGTCAATGTCATCAGCGAATCTCAAGTTGGAGATGGGTCTTCTACCGATAGAGATAGAGGTGTGATGGTCATGGAGTGTCTAATGCATTATCTTCTCAAGAAAAATGTTGAACAGGACGGGCGAGAGCAGACATCCCTGATGGACGCCCACTGATGTCCTACAGAAGACCCCCTGCTGTCCTTTCAGAAGTACTGCGCTGCTGACGTTTCCATATAGTTCTTGAATGACTTTCACCAGCCCTTCGTTAATGTTGAATCCTCTCATACCATGTCATAAGACATCATGCCACACGCGATTGAAAGCTTTCCTGAATTCAATGAACTTGTGGAAGAGCTCACGTTGGTGTTGCAGGTGTTTCGCAATGATGACTCTGCAGTTAAAGATATGTTCCACTGTGCTCCGCACAGCTCTGAGTTCAGCCTGCTCTTCGGCTAGCAGTTCCTCGGCCTTTCTTTCAAACCGTTAAGGGTGATGCGTAGCATGACTTTGCTGGGATGACGGATGAGGCTTATGGTGCGGCAATACTCGCACAACTTGAGATTGCCCTTTTTTCGGCAGTGGTATGACCAGTGACTGGGTCCACTCCTTAGGCAACGTTTTCTCCTCCCAGATCTTTTGGTATAGTGCCGTCATTACTGCAGTCGTTGCCTCTCCTCCGTGCTTAATCAGCTCGATAGGGGCGTTGTCCACTCCCGGAGATTTTTCTGCCTTTAGACTACGCACTGCCTCCTCCACCTCTGCCTTAAGTATAAACGGACTTTCGTCGTCCGCTTCTGGTCTGGGATGGTTCTGAAGGAGACTGGAGTTTGGTTGAAGCGAGTAGTTGTAGAGGTCACTGCAGTATTTAGTCCACCTGTTTAGGAATGTGGCAATCTCGGTTAGGAGATTCCCGTCCGCGTATAATATAATACTGGCCTTGGTAATACTACACATGACAAAAGATACCGCGGTCCAAAGAACTTTTGAATACATGAAACAACAATGTGTGCATGTAATAAAGGTTTCTTGTACATTTATGTTAGAATATTTTCCGATACGTTTTCAAAGATTTACGAAGTAGGTAAATCACTGAATGATTTGTTCCTGTGTTCATCTATCCATTAATATTACTGATAAAGGCTATGGCCGAAAAAATGTTTTAAAGAAATTAAAATAAACAAAAGTAACGTTTTTTGTCGGAATATTTTATTTAAGTATGTATTAATTGAAATAAAAAAGACTCACAAGCACACAAATATAATCTTATAAAGCTCAATGGAAAAAGTACCCACCACATTTAAATATGAGCTATGGTATTAAAAAGAAAAATATTACCTGTGTTAGAAGCAAAAAGGAATGCAAAACCACCAGTTCATACGGAAAGCAATCACACACACTTGACATTAAAAGTGTGACCTTGGCCTTCGATTGTTACACATGCAACGTGCATGATACATTGAAATAGTCATGCAAAATTAAATCATGGAGTATTAATGTATAATAATCTGAATCAAATACTTAAGTCGTTTAAGTTCACTCAGAAGTAATAGATCTTCTGTAGAAAATAAGAAGAAAAAACATGTTTTTTTTACCTTTGACGTCTAAGTATGGCTGTAAACATTTACGAAGTCTTCAGAGACTTGCGCTTTAAACACCATCAAGTATTACTGAACATCTGTGCTAAGTTTTTTTTCTGAATAATTGTATGCAGTTGGAAGTGTTCAATAAACAAATGTTTGACAATGAAATTGTGTATTTAAACATTTAACCGCAATTTATGGCGGGACAAACCATCTCTCAGAGGTTAATACATATAACAAGTAAATTCGATATTGTTCAATGTATTTGGAACTTAGAGTGTGGGCGGATTTCGTGTAATAATTTGTAAAATGTTAAAAAAAAAACACACACACATATATCGCGTGAAGTTAAAAACATTACAGAAATTGAACTTAATTTCACAAGTGCATGAGTGATCCTTATTTAGCACATTGTATCTTTCAATCGATCACGACCTTTCTTCTTAGGTCATGTCCCAAAACTGTGCTCGTACTCGATATGTTACTTCATGTAGGTGTAACATAACGATGTGACTTTTATAGAACATGTTGTTTAACGAAATTGCAAAATTTGGATAAAATAATGAATCTGAAAGTTTAAGCACTTTTATATGAAGTGGGTTGCCGTCATAAATATAGATATCTGAAATCGTGTAATCAAAATGCACATATATATATAGTCATCGCTTGGTGTGTGTGTTTGTTTGCTTTTCTTCGTTTCTAACAGGTTCTCAGTCAAATCACGACGGAGAGTTAATATACTATGGACAGCTATGGCCACCATATACCGTTATTTTTTCAAAGAATGTCAACTTTTGGGTATAATATGAATTATGTTTATAATATATAAAATGAACAGGGGTCATATTAATTCGAGAATAATTATAAAATTACAATTAACTATATATCGAACGGTTGAGTCGTCGTATGGAACCAATTTACGTATATTATATATATTCAATTACCGGCAGCAGTGAGTATTGGAAACATCACTGAGTTGAACAGTTTTGTCATATATGTATACAACTTTCAAACTATTAAATAAAGATTTGTTTATGAAAAATCAGTTATATGTCAGTTTTAATATGTTTCGATGGAAACACCATTTGTATAATTCCGACTTTTAATTCACGGATTCATTTTATAATTATATCAACTTGAAACAACAATAAATTAAATAAACCATCCTATATAAAACCAATGTAGCTATATAGGTTAATTTTGTTATAATNTTTTTTTCATTTCATATCATTAAAAAATGAATCCATATGTTGATATTCGTATTGACATAAATTGTATTTGAGCCTCGCTCTGAGAAAAGAGGGTTTAATGCAAGTGCGTAAAGTGTCGTCCTAGATTTACGAGTGCAGTCCTCACAGGCTAATCAGGGACGACACTTTCCGCTTTTAATGTATTCAAAGTCTGATCACGCGAGAAACACTCGTTGTTGTGCTCTAATATTAGTTCCTAATTCGGACATTTTCCGAAACGTTATCAGTGACGAATACGCAGAACTGAATCGTGAAATCTCCTTACAAATCAGAAATAAACGTTAGTGGTTTCATCAAGGCAGACCCTTTTCCAACAATGTCTCGTTTGGCATGTATCAAAGCCATCCTTAGGTTTTGTAGTTCCAATCTCATGCGTTTTTTTTTCCACCAATCATCAACTGTGAGCTTCTTTAGCTATGTGCTCAGTTGCCTGATTCATGTGATCAAAACAAAATATGCAATTCTGAACTAGTTTAGCGCGCAAATATTATTAAACTGTGCAAACGTATTTAATCGGCATGGGTATTTGGGTTCAGTTTAAACCAAAGTTATGTCCGTTTTCATCATGAAATACTTTGTTTTTTTTAATTGGCACACTTGCTTAGAAAATCAGTGCTGTTATATTTCAGCTTCACGAACATATTAATCAGCAGGTGCATAAGAGCCCCCGAGTATTGTGAACGTTTTTTAACAATAGTTAAGACCCTTTTTAACCAGAAATTATACTTTCGAACTTAATGTCGCTTGTACCTCGTAAGGTCATTTTCGTCTCATTGAGAGAAACAGGTACACACTCAGAATCTAGTGCGGGTAACTGCTTCGTTTAAGTTGATAATATAAGTAATATGGCATGTTATAAATTCGAGATTGTGTAGAAATTGTAGACCTGGATTGTGAATGCACAACTCGATTGTGTATTTAAAACAGAACCATTCTGACGTATATGTCTAGTGTACTGTAAGCTTTCTATTGTTATACATAGTCTGTGCTTTTACTTAAGCATCCTTTGTCTAAAAATGGCCCCTTATCTTTATCGTGTCGTACCAATTCATCTCGTCCTGTTTGGTCTGAAATTGGTTATTTCTGATCACACGAGAGGCACCTCGCCTGTGTTCTAGTTCCTTATTCGGAATGTTCCAAAACGTTATATGTGTACATTTAAAGTTGAAGAATTTAGTTCAACCTCCGTCATAACAGTCAAATCTGTAGGATGTTGTATTCATTTTAAACGTGCTATGTTTTTAGCCACAGCTTATTTATACCATCAGTTAATAAGATATTGGTTAGTCAAATGGATTCTAATAAACGTGTATTTTACAAACATTAATACTAGTTCTCTTGTGCATTGATTTCTGGTAAACTATCTGACAGATTAGTATTGTTTTTATATTAATAAAATACCGGAACATATTTGAGAATGCCAGAAATAAGAACTGCTTCGAGCGAATTCTGAGTCCTCTATGCAAATCTTCCTGAACCATTTTAAAAACAGTTACATTGCACGTTATTCAAACATGTGTTTGCTTCTTGAACACAATTTTAGTATGTCTTCACCTTGACTGTTAACCTCGGAACGTTGAACGCAGCATATGTTCATATATTTATCATCAATTTTCCAAAGTGATTTCCAAGTGCCACATTGACCATAAACATGAAGACATATTTTGTTCGCGTTTTGTTCGTAAATAAGTTTCTTTGAAGCCTTAACAGTATGTCAAGAAATATTCAAGATTATTTTGATAATTCCAAATACCAAGCCTCTAAGATGTGCGGTCTCAGAGCAGATTGTTTAAAGTTTTCAATATATACATATACGTAGACCAAGTAATCCCCAGGGCGGGGCTAACTTTGACCCAAGGGACATGATTTGAAGAAACTTGTAAGAGGACAACCTGACGATGTTACATGCCAAAATTTCACCTCTGGGTCTTGTAGTTTTAGAGCAGAATTTTTAATTAAAGTCTTTATGAATCACGTTACTCCTGGGACGAAGCCAGTTTTGACCAAAGGGTATGAGTTGGGCAAACATAGTAAAGTATAGTATACAACAAATGGTAAGTCCCTGGCGCTTGAGTTATCAGAGAAGAAGACATTTGACGTTGTTTTGTTTTTAATTGTTTTTTTTTAAGCTCTGGTGGTTTACATTTGCAGCGAACCGGAACTTTTATAACAAATGTGAAAGTAGGTCACACAAATAATATTCTTATGAAGTTTTGATAATATCTGCCGAGCGGTTTAGGATATGATGTCGTTTTAATGAAAAGTTTATGGATGAGACACGACGGGCGATTGAAGACGCAAGAAGCAAGACGGACTAAGGCGGTCCCAAAAACTTACCCTGAGCACCTTGTGCACAGTTGGGCTTAAACGGAACACTGCTACACAGAAACATTATTAGCGAGAGAGTCATTTCAAATTTTAACAAATATATAGATTCTTAATGACATTTGTATCACTAGTTTTATGCAATCTCAAACTTAAACAAATACTCGTATATCATTTTAATAAAACATGTTCACAGTGATTCTTATTACATCATACAAGTTTATACATTTAATATTTAAACATTCTTTCATATTAATAAACAAGTGTTAATCGATTAGGTTTATATGAATAATAACATAATGTGACCTGCTTTCTTTACAGGTGCAAGCTTAAACATCGAGGTTATTCCTTGTTATACTACTTATGTCATTTTTGCCTGTATGAGAATGTTTTCACATCGAATTGCAATACCGAAAAACGGTATTGCCCTTCTTATGAAATGCATTAAATAAATTATTTTTCTACATCCGTATTTATGATACCTACTTTAATTACATAAAGCAAAAACAGTGTCAAACATTTGGCTCTTTAACATAATACACATGTATTGTTTAAGTGCAAACATTTTTTTTCTGATATGTGTTCTTCCTGACATGTGCCATAAGTACAATTATGCGCATTATTTGTTATAAACATGTTAAGTTGTTATTGTCCCTGATTTATTAAAACACTTGGCCTTGCCGCTGTCGTGTTCATACATACATCCCATACGCGTTTGTCTTGTCTAATAAAGTAACAAAACAATCAACTCGTATGCTGAATTCAGTCGGATCACGCCAGAAGAACGTGGTAAAATTGCATATGGTCTTTATTGTTGCAAACAGTGTGTGCTAGATTTTACCAGTACCTGCTTTATCGACAAACATCTGTAATACCTCATAAATGCAGCTAACATGGCAATCAAGCAGGCTTGTGTTAAACATATTGTTTCTCATTCGGCTATTCTCCAAACACGAGAAAAAGATGCATACTACTCACTGATTATGGCACAGTATTATATGATTGAATTGGTTGATCACATGACTTCACTGATTGACTGATGTGATTTTCATTAAGTGAAGTTGTATGACCATTTCTCTTATTGAGTGATACGTTCAATTAAATTCATACATAAGAAGAATACTGAAACTACAACATTAAATCACCGTATGCCTAAGCATTATAAACACGTGACCCATATGCATCGGCAAATGGATATAATGGGGTAGGGGGAAGCGGTGGCCAAGTGGAAAATCCCTCTGGACGACCTACCCAGAGGCCTTCGGTTATAATCCCTATGTCACGTAATACATATTAAACACTACCTTCGAAGAACTAATAAGTCGCACGAAATTTAACAATAAAGATCATGAGTATTAAAGTATAAACTATAATCATAAAGACATTCATGACATTGTTATTACCTCTAAACTGATTATTATTGTATGATTGAGTATACATAATTATTTTATTAGATGTTAAAATCATATGTAAATTGTGTACAAATTATCTTTAAAATGATTATTATTGTATGATTGAGTGAACAATATTATTATATTAGATGTTAAAATCATACGCAAATTGTGTAGAAATTAGTCTCAAAGAATACGTACAATTATAATTATAAAGTTAAGGTATAAGATTATTATAAAGTTAAGGTATAAAATTATTATTATTTAGTTATATACAATATTGTATTTAAGAAAAAATGTTAAGCAGCAAAACTTAAACACTAATTTTGTAAATTGTACTTTAAAATCTACTTGTCAAATTTCGATATTGACCTACAAAAATATATGTAATAGAACATCACCGGCTAATGAGTAACGCAAAAGGTCCTCGACCTCGATAGGGGGAAATATAATGTCAATTAGTGTTATAATTTCAGTCGATTTCGTTCGCCTCTAGTCCAGTCATGATGTAAACAAGCTAAAATGACTGATCTTTATAGCAAGTTACACCGGTGTAGACCGAGTTCTTGACATGTTTTAATGATATGGTTACACTATACTAATAAGCTGTTTCCGGTTGTATTTCCTCATGAGCGGGTATAAAACAGCGGCTAGAAACGTGGAAGGCAGACTAGGATAGACATTCAAACTATGAGTATCTTGATTATTGTATGAAATTATTATTTAACTTCGGTATTAAAAGGAATTGAAATTATTTAGATACTTGTGTTATCAATATCTTTAGGGACTTGTGTTTATTAGAGACTTGTGCTATCAATACCTTTAGAGACAAGTGTTTGTACACTAAGAGACTTGCGTTGTCAGTTACGTGACACCTTGATCTCTGAATATTACAGAAACGCTTATAGCGTTTCCCACCTATCTACAATTTACAGATTTGCTAAACGTCCATTTTTTATTTCGAGTTAACGAATGCAAATACCTCTGATAAATTTGACACAATATTGTTTTTCACATGAATCCGTCCACTACAATTATGAACACATGATTTTTAAGGCCAGAGTTTTGAAGCGGAACAACTGGCTCTATTTCTACTTTCGGGCAGGGAAAGAACGGGCACAGTGCAAGTAGTGTTTAATTGCTATACAATGCAGTGTTTATGGGATCAGCAATTACAAGTACAAAATAATTGACAGAATTGAGAATCGCGTTCGAGCTTTCGGACTGCTCAATAGTCGAACTTCCGGTAGGCAGCTTAGATTGCAATCATACTGAAATTAGTATTTTTATGTTTTTCTCGCTAATTACCAGACTATAATTTATTTTATTATCGTTGCCTTGAATCATGCATTTCTAAATGTACGATGCACGCCATAAATATGAAAACACTTTGCTAGGAATAAAGAACATTGAAATGCCGATGTTTTCCGAATATGCAATACATTTGTTTTTCATAAGTACGCAACGCCAGGCAGCAAACAGCAAAGCGCAATGTACATTAAATTGGATCACTCATGGGTCGAATGATGTCTCATCAGGATCTGTAATATAATGATATCCTTGTCTTTTGTTCTTTGACCTTTGTTCTAAGGTTAGGGTTATATGACATGTATTTGTTTCTGAAATAGAAACTGTATAACATGCTATAATAGTCACATCATGACGTTGTGATTTTAAAGAACCAATCCGGTATATGTGAAAACAAGGGTAAATGACACATGAAGGCAAGCCAAAAAAATAGAACAAACTAAATTAGTATATGGGCTATTTCAAAATACGCAGAATTCACAAGCGGCTGTGTATTTTCATTTCAGTTATTCTCGTATAACCAAACAAATTACACAAAGCGTTTTGCACAAATCGATTGTATGCAAAGACATTTTTTAAATAAAGGTACATCATGTTTAGTGAAAGTTGCACATGCATCTGTGTACAAGCTATATTTAAGTGTATAGATCATCTTAAGTGATACCACTTATCATTATGTCATAAAAAGATTATTTTATATTTTTATTTTAAACATAAACATTTATGTTGATTCGTAGTTTGTGTTTTGTTTGTAAACCATTGTTTTTATAACAAAATTAATTTTCGGTTTCATTTTAAATATCAAGCATCTTCATCGCTGAAATGGTGACTTGTTTCTTGTGTCTAATGATTGTGGCTGCTGCTTGTCTGATGACAGATTTAAATATTTTCGTTGTACCGATTAACAGCAACGACACGAAGTTGTACACAATACTTCAATAAATGATCTTTATTATTCCCGTAGGAGATGTGATTGACCGCATGGAAATGTTTTCAATGTAGTCTAAATATTATTAGAAATAGGTGGGATCTCCAGTATCAATCAAGTATTAATCATTAATTTTAAATGTGCCAGATTTTAACAAATCTGTCACATATATCCGAATATACATTACTGTTGGCACAAATATCATAATTAATCGAAAGGTGTCTAATTTAAATGAATTTGACAGAAGACAATTTTCTATTCGGTTTAATGTGCAATGTTTTCATGAAAAGCCATCTGACACCAATACAAACTATTATATCTATATGTTTAAATACCGGTACTTTCTTGAAACCGCACGAAACAAGCAATAACAATTTCCTAGTCATATTGTATTTACGTTATTTTGCAGCACTATCAAAGCACTTACAAAATCATTCAATATATGTTATACCCACGGTTGCATTATTAGTTTTCTAGCATTTAGTTCAATGCATGCCATAACAAATATCTTACCCAACGCAATTTAGTGTCGTAGTTTTAGAAAACGTATCTCTGTATCTCAGACGAAATGATTGGAATGTAAGTGCATTCAAAATTGCAGTTACAAAAAAGAAGATGACAATTAACTGAACAGTGAACAATACTAATTGTTTACATATTGTTTTATTAGTTTTATGGCTGTCTGTGTAGTGTGTTCTATTTTCATGTTGTAGCGTTTAAATGTTATACATTAATCAACAATCATGTTTATTGCTGATAGCTGTATATATAGTTTGCTAAGCTTTTTGGAATTCAGAATTCTTACTTACGCAGGGGGGTCATTTTTAACATATTGTTGTCAAGCTTGATTTTGCTTCTCGATTTACACATTTGATCACACATTTCGAATATTCGGACTGACAATGATCAAATATCAAAGAAATGCAATAGCCTCAATAAATACGTATGTGTTAAATGACTAGTGAACGTTTTGTAGTGTATGTGTTTATGCAGAGCTCCATCCGAGAATGTTTTGTTATCATAGAGTCCATGACCTTTTTTCTTGAGCATCAATAATACAGATAACGTGGCTTTTATTTCTGTCAAAAATGAAGAAATGCGAAAATTCATGTTCATATTTGAATTTGAAAGTCATTAACTTGACTTTGATGACAGAAAGAAATCCCTGCTGACCTATCGTTATACATTTAGTTGCTTGTTAAGCGATCAAGTGAGATGCATCCTGGTAGTATGTAGTTTAATATATTTCTGAATGATTAATAGTTGTTCTTTTATATTTATTCCTGTCAAAATATGTCAATATATCAACTGTATATCTTCAAATAAAATTCTAAAATAATATGGCCGACACAACTTTAAGATAAATATTTAAACAAACAGCCATGTAAACGTGTGATAAGAAACAAGATCGTTTCATTTTATTTATTTAGACTAGAGTAAGTTTAAAGTAACGGTCGCTGAGCAGTATGCATTCGAATGTCCGGTTTGTGGGTTCTGTTCCCATTTAACAGAACATGTGCAAGAGATATTTTACAGCACTAGAAACACATTTTAGAATAACATATAAAGTATCAGCAATCAAGATTAGTCAAGCAAATGGACTATCGTACTAGATATTGTTGTTTCGTTTTGATTGCAGTAACGTATTATGTGGATAACTAAATAATAATACAAGACAGCACTAAAGGGTGTATATTCCATTGACTAATACTTATGAACAATGTTTAAATCAATCGTCACAACCGAATGATACAATGGTAGTAAAACACCAGTCCACACATACCGCGGTACATAAAATGTTTTGACATATTTAAACAACAATCGTATATTTTATAATTATGTCTTGTATAAATTTGTCTATGACTATTTTACATTACTTTTGCAAAAAAATGATTAATGTGTAAATCATTGAATGATTTATTCTGAGTTTTTGAAACCTTTGTGTAGGTATTATTGCGACGTGATAATCTTAATTACATCATACGAACTATTTTAAATCTCCCAATAATTAATGTCCGTTAGTGTGGTGATATGAATGCGGAATGGAAGAGTGCGTATGTATTTATTGCAAATACAACAAATATGTTATTTTACAAGAATCATTTAAAACATTATCAATGGGAAAAGAACCCAACACAATACACTTTTTATTGAATTTTCAATCAAAAAACTATGATATTATAAAAATGACATGAAAAGAAGGAAATGGTTTTTAACTGCAAAAATGGAATTCATATGGACATCAAATACACACATTTGATATTTAACGTATGACCTTCGCCTTTGATTGGTACACCTGTAACGTGCATTATACATTGAAAAAGTTGTGTGAATTGACATCATTAAGTCATTGTAAACAATAATCTGATGAAAATACTGACATCTTTTAAGCATGATAACACTTGTTTTTTTGCTTTGACGTCTAAGTATGACTGTAAACATTTACGAAGTCTTCAGAGTCTTGCGCTTTTAACACCATCAGGTATAACTGAACAAATGTGCTTAGGTTTTTCGGAATATTTGTATCCAGTTGAAAACGTGCGTTCAATCAAGCGATGTTTGACAATTTACGTATGTATTGTGACATTTTACCTCAAAGTATGGCGTGACAAACCATCTCTCAGAAGTTAAAACATATGAAAATTAAATTCGATATTGTTCAATGTATTGGGAAGTAAGAGTGTGGGCGGATTTATTAATAAAACTCACTGAAAGCAATTGCTTTTGTAGCGTTCGTGCGTGAATAGTTGCCATTAACTTAAAAAAAACAACACGTTTCATGTTTGTTGACAGGTCAATGTGAAACTCGCATTAATTTTATCAACTGGTCAAGTTAAGATTTTATAATAAAGGCATTTTCCGTATTGTTCGGGAGTTAAGAGAAACATATATATCTGTTTTTAAAACAGCGTTAGTTTCAACCTGTTGTTATACAAACTTTCATGTTGTGATCGTTACGCTTATATATAATTATAATTTATGTTAATACATGAACAGGTGACTACAGAATCACGTTTACAGAAATAAAACGGAACCGCGCTTTACTGTTCTTTATTTAGCAATTTTTATCATTCAATGAATCCCGAACTGGCATTTTAGGTCATTTAAAAAAAAGTGTTATCGTACTCAACCTGTTACTTCATGTAGGTGTAACATCACGATATGACTCTTATAGAACGTGTTGTCGAATGAAATTTCAAAAGGTAATCAATCTGAAAATTTGAAGTACTTTTATATAAAGTGAATTGCGGTCATAAACATAAATTGTATTTGCGTAATTATAATTATGAAGCGTATAAATGAAACAAACCATCCTGGTATAAAGTAGCTACATTACGGTTGATTTTTTTATTATATGAATCCCCCTTTACCTTATTTTGTTTTGAATTATCTATGCGTGGAACCAAAAAACCACATACGGAACCGGAGTTGCAATATATACCATCAATATAAGGATTAAATGATATGATATAATGACAAAATGAATCAATATATTACCACTTCGGAGTATATCATAACATGTTATTTTCATGTCATATAGTTATAAAATGAATCCACATGTTGATAGTTGTATTGGTATTAATTCTATTTTAATTCACACATATGCACACACAACGAATTCACATAGAAATGAGTTGGTTGGCGGACATCACCAGTACGTAATGAATCATTTTGTGCGCCGCCCAGTAATCACTATTGTTTAGTATTCGGCGTTGCTGAGTTTGCTCACTTTTGTTTTGTCCTTAATTTATTGCGATAATCTATGCAGCAGCAACATTGAACGCCAATGAAATATCGCAAAATTCCAAATAAAGGAAATGCAAACATATTTAAGATTTAAGTTTACACAACTTTTTTCATGGAGTGGTTAAAATAAACTAATAAGACTATCTATAACATACACTCAAGAACAAAAATACGTCTGTTAAATGTTCCTTATTTTATGTTATAATCAGATCGGTATGCGAATTCGTATAATGAAAGTATGTTTAGGATATTATTTGGCCTATATATACGCAGCATGAATGACAATGACGTTGATGGCAGAGAGGTTTATGTTAATCATAATGGCTTTTGCTCATTAAGTTAACGATTGCATTTAAGTCGCATTGCACTGTTGCTTTTTACTAGTACACACAATAAAGTTGTACATTTCGGCACTTCTAACATTAAGAGTAAAATAATGCGAGCTTATTTTCACGTTTTCATTTAATATTTGAGTGAAACTTGTAGTGTACGTTAAAAGAACTCAAATTATCTGCGATGTTAGTTTGTTTTATATAAATAGTACGCGTTTAGGTTGTACTAATTATGCTGTAAGTTTTGTTTGATAACATATATAAATTATCTTAAGACATTTCCTTGTTTCTGTTTATTTGAAAAGAGGTCGCGTAGCTACACGAAAGCGTTGTATGGACAGGCTTGCAACTTCTTTTTCAAAAGTAAAACAATAAATGTATTAAAAATGCCATGGAATTCAAAGGCAAGGGGGTTTGAGGTTCGAACAATTGATCACAAAAGAACAGATCGTTATAAATACGATAAATAAAAAAATCTTCATTGTGAGTTTTAATCTTCGAGAAAAAATAAAAGCATGCACCAGTAATTGTAACTTGAAAACTAACTAAAAAACTAAAAAGATTATGCGAAACAAACACATAGCAAACAACTAACAAAGTTTATGTATATGTAAACTTAATCTAGATGATGTGTGTGTTCGTCTTTTTTTTGTTGAAATTTGCCTTGTTGTTTATGCGAAAACGTGGTTTCTAAAAAAAATATTTCAACCAACGGATATATCATTGTTGACTATGAAGAGTGTAAATTGGAATAGTGTGGACTACACTAAACAATCTGTAAAATGGTAACACGTATATTTTGCGTTCCATTTATATGTATTGAAAGACACTCTTAAATATATGCGTATACTTTTCATATTCAAAAATAGAAGAAACATTAATATTGTGGGTATTTTATTCCATGTATCGCGTGGCTAGCTTGAAGTGGGACTACGAACATGCAACTCAAGGGAATGCCATGCCAGTGCGCTACCATTATACCACACAATACCTGCATAACGAAGGAAACATGCAAGCGCGTTTTAGTTCACCGCGAGCTGGGCATGCTTTACACAATGATCTTTTGTTCGCAAATCTAAAGGGCTGAATTATCACTATTTTATTAACTTAAACACAATGTCTCCCTAAGATGAATTATTTTTTTTAAAGGAATCTCTAAAATGTAGAAATTGAATTAGAAGGTCATTGGAATACATATTTCACATACGAGTACATTTTATGCAATAAACCAGAACTGTGAATAAATAAAAAAAAATGCAGGGCTGCCTTAAATACATTCCTTATTTATGTTGTAAAAGCAAAGCTCGATAAAATTTATAGCCAAATGCTAAACGAATGATACGAAACAGTTTATAATTGAACTATTGCAACACGCGCAGCGAAGTTTGCTGAAGAGCATCTTTCAACTCTTTCAAGTGACCGGATTCTGAGAGCCCAGCATAATCAAGTACTGGTCTTAGACGTCCGATTTCTATCAGATGTGTTTTCATGCTCGTCTCCCTTCTACTTTGTGTCTCATATATATGTCCCACCTGTCTTTGAACTCCTACTTATATCTGCTTGTATATATCTCCACCATGTCTCTTACTTTTCCTAACCTTTCCTATATCTACTCTCTCATTCTCTCTCNTCTCTCTCTCTCTCTCTCTCTCTCTCTCTCTCTCTCTCTCTCTCTCTCTCTCTCTCTCTCTCTCTCTCTCCCTAATACCCGCTCTCTATCTTTTCAATATTTCCGAGCTGTCCTGACTCACTTTTTTCCCCCTTTATATATCTCCCCTCATAATATGCGCTCTCTCCCTTCTTACCAACCCTCCAACTCTCTGTTATATTTTTTTCATTATCCTCTCTTAACATTGTCGAATACATAAAACACTCGAAGCAAAAGGAAGTCTTTCCGTTTTTATTCATGACTGTTGTACCTTGTGTGAAACAATAGTATGATACCGTAAATTATTACTACCAAGTAATAAATAAGTTGCATCCTATACGTAGCATCCATGAAATAAACAGACACAAACCGCATAATGTGTTCTGCATAATAATAACTCGTCTTGTTAATATAAAAATTGTAATAATGACGTAATTTGAAAATAAGGGATGTTTTTAACCATTATTTTTTCCCTACTTTCGTTATAATAAAATGCGGAAATGATGGAATAAATAGAATACCAGGTAAGTCTCGAATATATTTTATTTTATTTACTGGGCACAAAAACATGTTCCTCCCGATAAGGCTGATGGTTTAGGTTTGTAAGTCTCGTCAAAATAATACTCACCAAATATTCTCTATATATAAAAACGTTTCACAAGATGTCAAGACAAATACAACTCTCATATTCTGAGAATACTACACATAAAGGTATGACGAACCGCTGAATAAGTAAAATACACCAAACTGTTTACGGCCATGTTGTTGATTCGATACTGCCATTATGATTATTTCGATAATGGACGTGGCAAAGATTTGTTATGAAAAAAAGCACACTCATATAATCAGAACTTGTATTGACTTGATATATTATGACAACGGGCATATATAGGAAGACGTATCGATACTGTTTAACCAGTATTTTATAGATTTATATATTGAATGTTTGTTTGCAAATCAGTTCTCAGTTAATAAATGCAACGGCGAGTAGACATATCCGTATGCGCTCAACATGTGATTGTTATCATCTACAAAACGGATATTGCTTTGAAAACATTCTTAATTTATAAGATTTTGATCAGAGTAGAGGAAATTCAAATTATTTCAAAATACGACTGTGTTTTATGGGTTGTTTCTTGTTTAGTAAACACACGTACGATAAGTATTTGAAAATGTCAAATAGGACTGGTCGTGCAAATTATTTCACGGAAGTTTAATATAACAAACATATATTATCGAACAATGGTCCCTTATCTTTATACTGTTGTAAATTTTAATGGAAAAATCATCTGGATTGCTTAATTAAGTTTTATGACACGAGACGCACACGTGGTTGTGTTCCTGTTTCGCATTCGAACAATGCCGAAACGTTTTCAGTATATATATGAGTAGGCACATACGGAATGATTAGTCAAATGCAGTCTAATTTGAATGAATTTGACGAAAGAAAATAGACATTTGTTTTCAATATGTAATGATTGAAGGAAACGCGATCTGACATCAATACAGAATAGTATTTTGATATGTTTATTAAATACCGGTATATGCTTCAAGATGCAAGAAATACAGAATAACGATTTCGTAGCATGTTCACATCAATTACATGGCGCATTCCCTGGAGCATCAATTACACGTTAATTTTATTTCTGTTTAAGTAAAAGGAATGGGAATAATTCATATTCATTCTTAAAAATCGTACACATTTCTCTACGTGCATGTATTTTAAAGCTCCCTGTCCATACGTAGAATAAATCGGCTTTTATCAGTTTTAACTGAGATAATGACACATAAAATCCCTGGTGACCTATCATTTTCCATTTATGTTATTGTCCAACGATCATGTGCACCACATTGTATGCACTAGTATAAGAAAAAAACAATATCTGATTGAATATGTTTTTCCCACTATTAACTGTTAAACGTTCAATATATCAATACATAATTTACTTTTGTAATATATGTTTATAGTTCAACTATACTGTAGTTGCGTTCCAAAGTGTTAACATAAACGTCGAACAACAATATTGTAGTATGTATGTATATGATTATACATTTATATACTCATCTGCATATGTGCGATGATACATGCAATAAACTTTAAATTCAGTTGCTTTCTATTGTGAGTTGAGCTCAGTCGTTTTCTAATGTGAGTTGAGTCATGTTTTTAAGTGCAGATAGATTCTCGAAACAAAAAGCAATGGTGATCGAATGTTTTACAGGTTAATTGTTCCTACTTAAGAACATTTACTTATGAAATGTATCAAACGACCTCGCAATATACGTACAACTAAAACAAATAAAAACAAAAAAAACACTAAAGGTCGCCTTCTCGAAGTGGAAATGGTGTACGCCTTACATAAAAGACATGTTCGTCTTAAATCCATACTTGTCTTCAATATTCCATACGTAAATTAAAGAACCCAATAACGTATGTTGCACTTCGTTAGATCGTTATGTTAATAGGCGTTTTTTTCTTTTTGTTAGCAGAAACAGAGGCACAACTAGCAGCTTATTCCATTTGTTAGACCAGTGCCTTATGTTTGTAGCTGATATATTGGTGAACAATAAAAGCAAGTATCAAGATCAAGATTTATTTGCAAGAAATATCCTTCCCTAAGCACACCAAATTAAAACCAATTATTTATGCATATTTTAATACGTTAAACAAATCAAAAGTGGTCAGCTTGCATTAGCATGCGTTGGCTCTTGCTCAATACTGCGTTAGCCGTCGTTAGCCTGCAAAAAAGGCATAATGATCAAGTAAGTTGTTTAAAAAAATAATAATTGAGGCAACACATTTTGTCATTAAATTCATTCCACGAATCACGAACACATATATGATCGAGAATGTCCTTTACTATGTAAGCGTGTGTTTTTAAGTAAACTTTATCTCCGCTACTAAACCTATGATTGCAGCCGAATGTCCCATCGTGCAGTTGGTGTTACAGAAATCATCATTGCAGCAGGACTTGCATCTTGGAACAGAACGACCATGTTCAATGGCACTACACTGGAAGGTATTCATCCATATACGTTTTAAAAAGAAATTATCATTATATTTTATTTTATTCAGTAAAATTAACTCATTCGTACTTGCCTTTAGAGTTAGAGAATTTGACGCATGGTACGGTACAGAGAATTGTGTTCTTTATATAAACTCTAGAAATAATATAACCTACCGTTGCAGTCACACAGCCAAGTTTGAAATGGGATTCTCCCAGCCAATCAAATTCTTCAATACTGCACAACTTGAAAAATATACAAAAATATGTATTATATGAAATAAAATAATTAAAATAGAAACTAATGAAACGTCGCCGTAACAATATACTTTAATAATGTAAATGAGTACGTGTGTGTATTCACTTTATATGAATACATTTATAAAGTTTATACATTGCTCAATTAATCAAATAATAAATCAGACGTACCTCGCCTTTGAAACATGGTCGCACTGTTTTGCACTGATCAATCTTGGCAACATGGCTACAGTCAAAGCAGATTGGTCCTCTGTCACTTCTTGGAGCTATACCTGTACATGTAACGTCTTACATTATATTATTGATTTGAAAAAGAATAGCTCTGTTTAAAATTGTAAACTTAAGTTTTTAATTGGAACTGTAAAAATCGTATTTGATGTTTATATTTATAAATACATACGACAAATGTTAAACAGTTAAATTGCAGAAGCCAATGGGTTTGTTTTCACTATTGGTTAAGGGTTTTCTTCAATATTATAGTTCATAAATTATACATCCTACCATTGTCGCCGCATCCTCGGCCATTGCAGTGGTCATTGTCGCAGCATTCTGTACAATGTCCGCTTGATGATTGTGCATTTAAACACGCCTGTAAATAATAGAATATAAATTATATTATGTCGAATCAAATATTGTAATCGTTGGAAAACATATACAGAAAAATGCAACATCATTCAAGTCTCAAATTTGTCATGATACGATCTATTCAACAGATTCAATACTTTGATTGTTATTTGCTCGTGTGAATCTGATACATACCAACGAACTAGCACATCCGGAGCTGTACTGTGAATTCCCATGCTGCACCATACATCTCTAAAGTAAGTTTATATAAATCGTTATATTTGCTATGATAATTTTTTAAAGAAGAAACACGAAATACAACAATTCAACAACAGTTTGTGAACGTTTATAAGACTCCGATTGTATTTGATTTTAACTACGTGTGTATTACAATATGCGTTCATTATTAATTTCTGTCCCATAACTATGCGTATGACACATTTTCACACACGTCAGAAATGTATTTGCTTGCATTTTCCTGCAAACACACATACTGACGTAATTATATATTGTTTTTGATATTTAGTGTGTTTGCGCGAATGAAAATAATGGAAACGATAAAAAAGTAAAAGAGAGATAGAACGACTATTGGATTGGTGTTGAATAATAAGTAACTTATCTAATTAGGGTCAAACATAAAGTGCTCAATATGGCTCGCACTTCCGATTATCGTATTCGCGTGAAACTAAACGCTCTATATTTGTCAGAACCTTTATTTTCTATACTGAAAAGCATGATACATTCACATTCTATCTGATACCTCTCCAAGAGCACATCGCTGCACCGTGTCGCACAGTTTCAGGTCAGACATTTCATCACAGCTGTAGCACATGAGTTGTCTGTTAGGTGCTGACGCTGCAATCAAACAATAAAATTTGATTTCTAAAAATTATAAGGTTTCATGTAAAAATGACAATTTGCGTCTCATACCAATTTTAGACATGTAAGTTTTTTTACACTGTCGACACAAAATTTTTGTCTAGATCTGGACATGCCTTTATATAGAGCTACTTTCTATTTGTAATACGCGCATCATGAATTAAAGTCCATGATTGGCGAACTTTGTTCTACTTTTAATTTCTTTCGCATTTTTATTTGTTGAGCTGTGAGTCGCAGTTGCATGACGTTATACATGAATAATAAACATTTCCTGATGTTTATCCCAGTAGGATCATCGTATGCGATTATTAATGTGATCTTGAAAAAGGTGAAAACATAATATTACTCACTGGTTTCACACTTTCTTCCACTGAAGCCAGCTGGACATACGCAAGTGTAAGTGTTGACACCATCTGAACATGAACCACCGTGAAGACATGGGGATGATGCGCATTCGTCAAGATCTGCAAAACAGTTATAGTCTGTAAGTACGCATGTGCATGCACGGAAATTGACATTTTATATACACATATAGATATATTGCAATAAAATGAATGTCAATGAGAACAGTTTGAATTGGAATTAAATCGTCATTAGACAATGTGATTGTTCTCATTGTATGAGGTCTAAACCACAAGAATAGAACATGCTTGCCTGGACTCAATTCTGCACACATGTATTTGTCTGAACATTATCTCAGCGAAACATATGCAAACGCAATCGTCATTTCATGTAACGTGGGAAAGAGTGAAATTGTATCTGCTTAGGTCAGTAGCAATCACGTGCAGAGTTTCCGGAGCTTTACTTCAAACAAAAGTTGCCTATTGAATGCGTGATCAACGTGATTGTTAACAAGGTAGTAAAATAAAAATTACATCTGAGCCAAGGCAAACTCTCACATGGCGCTCGGAACGAGAAATATGTAAAAACTAAAAAAAAAATCAAAATTAAGAGAGGTATCTTCATTTGTTTGCTTCTTGGAGACATTTTCCCTTTTACTTTAAGTAAAATAACTATACGCATGCAGCACCACATTTACAAGCAGTGGCATGGGTTTCTTTTTCAATAAGCTGATGTTATACTATGATAATTTAATATTGAGAGGGACTTCCGGATTTTTTTTATTGGATCTTGAAAAAAGGGAAAACATAATATTACTCACTGGTTTCACACTTCATTCCACTGAAGCCAGCTGGACATACGCAGGTGTAAGTGTTGACACCATCTGAACATGAACCACCGTAAAGACATGGGGAGGATGCGCATTCGTCAATATCTGCAAACATAGTTATAGCTTGGATGTATTTGTGCGCATGTACGTATATTGACATTTACATTGTACATTTGTATTTCCCTACCTTATGTTAAATATATGTAAGGTTAGTAGCAAACACTTGTAAAGTTTGCGAAGCTTAACTTCAATTACAAATTGCCAATTGAATGCATGTTTAACGGTGAGTGTTAACGAGGTCATTACATGAAAATTACCCTTGATCCAAGGCAATATCTAAGATGGCGCTCGGAACTAGAAATATGTAAAACAGAAAAATAAGAGACGTACAGCGTTTATTTCCTTCTTTATTTTTTTTCCCTTTCAGTCTTAAACTAAACGGAGCACAGAATTTACAAGCAGTGGCATGGTTTTCCTCAAAATTAGCCCATGTTATACTAGGATTCATTCAATATTGAGGGGGACTGTCCGGATTTTGATTTAAATGGATCTTGAAAAAGGGGAACACATAATATTACTCACTGGTTTCACACTTCCGTCCGCTGAAGCCAGCTGGACATACGCAGGTGTAAGCGTTGACACCATCTGAACATGTACCACCGTGAAGACATGGGGACGATGCGCATTCGTTAAGATCTGGAAAAGAGTTATAGTGCGCATGCACGGAGATTGACTTTTTAAATACATGTAGATTTCTTGTAGTAAAATGTGTGTCAAGTAGGACAACTTGTATCCCCGTTTACATTTTCAATGTTATTATATTTTGAGCCTTTAAAGGCTGGTAGCGGTATTGTTATTTTTATTATTTTTGGAAACCTTGTTTAAGGCCTTTCTTATGTTTTGTGCCGTACTGTACTGTTTTGGCAATATGTCACTTGCCGTAAATAAAGGACCACAACATTATATAAAATTTGGACAAATCGACTCAATATTCTATAGTAGAAAACAAGACAAAGGGTCATAATATTGATGTTGGTGTGCAAGATAAATAAACGGTTGATTGAATGAAAGCGTTATTTTCCTTGTTTGTGTCTTTTTATTTGTCCATTAATATTGTAAAAAAAGGAAATTAGTCCTACACTGTTTATAACGTAGTTTCAACAGATACAATTTCATCAATAATAAAATAACCTTATTTATATTTAAGTCTTTTAAGTTTGTTTTTCATAAGATATGTTATATTTACGCATGAGAATTCCGACAGGAAAAGCAAACGCCCCGCTAAAGTCTCCACCGTATGCAAACACAAGCAGTCCAAACATAACATTCGTTTCGTTCGATGTCATGACGTGGTATCCAGTGGTGATAGTGTAAGTGATGCATGATGACAGTATATTCGTTCAATGGAGCAGAAACATTTGCCTTGTCAACGACTGCGTCTGCTGGTGATTTTCCGTCTAGACGAAGCGTGCGAACCGCAGACGAAAGAACGGTAACAGCAATATATGTTTGTTGTGGGTTATAAGAGCCATGTACATAGGGTACAACAAAAGCGTACGAATTCATGAATTGTCGTATTCCTGGAATAATAGTCATGTACGATTTGGATTCCTTGTATTGCACTACGGAAATCGGTTCTTGACTAGTAACGACCAAAGGTGTACGTTTTGATGCGGACTCAATCCATTTAGTCGATCCTATCACTGTACAATTTTCGAATGATGCGTCTTTCACACAAACCGTGTTATTACTTTGACTACTGAAAATACGAACTATAAATTGTCTTGAATTGTAAATCGGTGGAACGATAAACTGGGATTCAAAGGCACTGAGTGGAAGGAGTTGTTCTACTAACACTTGACAATTTCCAGTTTGACTTATCACGTAAGAACAGGATGCTCCGCTGATAACAGACACGGGTTTGCTGGACTGGACGATAGTGCCAGTGAGATCGCTGTTTGTGCTTGCTTCCTTGTAAATGTCCAACCAGTTGAGTGTTTTTGATGTTGAGGTGCCGTTAGGAAATGAGACGTTAATCAACGTGTTATCAAATGCGGCTATCGCCATTAATATGGATGGGTAATTGAGGTCAGCTGGGGTATAGCTGGCAATCGGATATTCATTTCCTGATGAATCAAGCGGAAAGCTCACATATGTATCTACAAAATCCCCATGTTGTGTAAAACTGGTTGCATAAACTGAAATGTCCACATCGGATTTAATAAACACGCTTTTTTGTTCCATGCCTGTGCCATGAATCCCGAGACTATTGTTAAAACTTAATAAAAGTGTTTTGTTAAACCATGATGTTGTATTTTTTCCAAGATATGGTACGTACACTTGGACATGACCATTTGCATAAGAAGCAATATCTATATTTAACATGCTTCTACAATCAATTTCCAGAAGTCCAATGAGGAATTCCTTTCCTGTAGTGGCTTAAACAAAGTCAAAATTGAAGGAAATAAACTGATATAAATGTTCATTGAGATTAGGCATAATTTTAACATACACACTGATATATTACTTTTATTTCAGAATAATCGATTAAAACTCTTAGTCGTCTTTTAAGTAAAATAATTATTTTCTTATAAAGAAGTCGATTCCACTTTTTACTTACATCCTTTGACAATCGGGAAATTGAATAAAATAAACACCAACACTACGCGATGCATTTTGTACAACGATCTTTTACCAAGTGTAAAAAGACCGAAACATTTGAACTTAAATACGTGCGATAAGAAACAACAGTCGAGGTTATAATTATCACCACGCAACGACAATTTACGAGTTTATTTTGTAAACCTTTTAAGTGAGTATGCACGATTTTTAAATGCGTTAAATTGTAATATATTGATAAAAATATGTTACAATAACACAAAATAGGCAAGAAAAAATATACATTGAAGACGAATTTCATAAAATGCAGCAAAGACAAGTTAGCGTTGGTTTAAGCCAATGCCGACACTTTTTCTTGTATTTGTTAGGAAACAAAATTGTGTCTTTGTGTCGTATGAACGAATCTACGCTAAAACTAAATTTAGATTCACATCGTACATGCATCATATACATGCTGGCGAATTCGGCTGGAAGACATTTTCGATTTAAGGTTTAAATACCTGGCTTATTCCGCATTTTTCGACACATATTCTTCTTAACTTTTATTTTAATTTATATTGAAATATATGTATAATAAAAAGTTTTTTTTACAAATTATATATAAATTCATAAATATTTGACAAAATCGTGCATACGCTCTTTAAATTAATTCGTCACAATCATTTTTCAGTTGTTTTCTTATTTTGTTTCCTTTCCCAACTGATATCATGCGTCCATCATTCTTTCTTTTAGATATTGTCTTCATCAACTCACTGGCTGTTAACAATCCATAAAACAGTAAATGCATATGTACCAACATAACTAAGATATGCGACATATTCATTTTTTAATTAGCAAACAGTTAATATAAAAGACATTGATACCTAGGTTGAAATTGCATTTGGGTGACGGTTGATGACACTGTTACTAAAATAGAAACAAAAATCGACTAATAACTTGAGTTGATATATTGTGCTGAAACTTAATCTGCATAAACCTTATATGTAGTCTTACATTAAGATTTCATTTGAGCTACGTCTTTTAAAGGTCACTATTTGCACAAATAGAAAAAAAGGTCACAGTATATAACAATAGTAACAACTGGTTTTATTTTGCTTATGATATTCATTCTGGATTCCAAGGTTTCCGCTGACAGTTGGTTATCGACTTCTGTCCTTAATCTTACGACTACATACAATTGGAACATATGCATTACGGTGTTGTTTTGTACAATTTGCCAAACATTTATGAACTGTTTTAAGCTCTACCAATTGAAGATACAATATTACAAACAAAGCGGATTCCAAAATCTATTTGCATCATATACAAAAGCCATGGGATGACATATACTTATATCTAAACATGACACTTAAATAAGTATCTTCTAGTAATTTAAGAAGTAGTTAAAAACCTGTATCACTTAAGTGATCGGGCTTGTCTCAAATCGAACAACTTAGTGTAAGGTTGCATTCAGTCATGACTTAGCATCAATTTCAAAGTATATGTATAGCTGTAATATGAGCATTGCCACATTAACATTTGTTCGGAGGAACAACTATCACATACAATATTAAGTCAGAAAAGTGTTAAATCAAGCGGTGTGATACTATGGTACTGTCGTCGAGCTACATCGATAACGAATACTTGCCTTTGAAATACTAAAAGATGTCAGAAAATTGCAATCATCAACGGAACACTACAATATAACCTCTTCATCCGCATACTGTTCTTGATCCCGCAGAAAGCATTCATAGGCAGCGTTCAAATGATATAAGGATATGTCAGTATCGATCTTTTCGCTTAGACATAGTTTGATAAACAATTCTCTATCGGACAAGTGTCATGCAACGAATCATCAGAAACCGGTCGCATTATTTCAATAAACCTGTAAGGATAATAAACATTAATTGGCTGATTCATGATTCCTTAGAGTTTCTTAGTATTATATAAATGTTCATAGATTCCTCGTAAATTAGTACACGTGCTTCTGGAAAGTCCAAGACACAGATTCAGCTATCAGAGATTCAACGTCTAATTGAACATTGACAACCACATCTTTTAAGGCAATACTTAAGATCATTTCCTGCGGTTTTGGATCATAGCAATTGTGTACAACGTCGTGTTATGATTGTTGTGATGGATACTTGGTACACGAAAGTATTTAAATCTTTTATTACACCAGAAACTGTCAGAATCAGTGGACAAAGGATAAAAATCTACCAGTTCAGCGATGATGATGACTCTATTGGTATTTAAATGGAAATTGAAAATTAACGTTGATATATAAAAAAAACGTTTGGCTCATTTTCTTGTATGTGCATGGCATACAAACCATACAAATCGGGAATAAATGTACATTAAAATGTGTTATATAAATACACTATACAAGGCTTTAATTATACATTGATTAGCATTAATACTAAATGTGATTTATAAACTTAAATATCGCGTGCACACATATGCATGTCCAACTTTAATAAAACGTGATGTAATTGTATTTGAATTTCTACCTGACATATCATCGTTTTATGCCAAACTACTTTTATGTGTTAATTAAAAAAAAATATGAAAATAAAAAGCCGCCAGCGCATTCTCAATTTTTCGAAATAGCTTAATTTTAATTTAGTGTATTTCATTTGGTTTTGTTTACCATAAGACCGACATACAGCTTTAAGACGTCGTTCCATGTGCCATCATGCGACATTAAAACCTTACTTTAACATATGTCGATTTCTCAAAATCATAGAGTCGAAGTTATGAAGTGTTTGTTTAACATTGAAAAATCCTTGCCTAAGAAGAAAGGACAAAGATAAAGGAACACAGATCCCATTAAAGTACAGATCTTGACAAGGCATCATTTGACACATGAGTGATCCAACGTCATGAACACTACGCTTTGGTTCGTGGCATTGCAAACCAATTTAGAACAAAATGCAGTTAATTAAAGGATAGCTGTATTTCTTAAATAGTATTTTCATACTGCCCATGTTTGCATCATGCATGTTTTCAGGACAAAATAGAAATGCAACTTAAAAATAAATACGCAAAAGTGTTGTATGTTTCAAAGTTGCACAATGTTCGTACATTGGCAACCATACCTGCCTACCGGAAGTGCGAGCACTGAGCATTCCGAAAGCTCACCCGTGTTCACCTATACTAAATCTGGTAGTATCTTTTGTTTTTATAAAGTTGCTGATCCGATAAACAATGCAGTGCAACGCATTTAAACACTAGAGTAATTGTACTGTGCTTCTCGTTCGCAGAAGTATAAATCAAGCCAGTCATTCAAGCTGGAATGATCTGGCCTATTACAATAATGTCTTCATTATTCGATTTGACGGATTATGTGATATAATACAGTGTCAAATTTCACGGAGATTTTTAATTCCGTTATCGCGAAATCACATTTGTAAAAATGGACGTGTAGAAAATCTGTAACATGAAGTTGGTAGGGAAACGCTATAAGCATTTCTGGAATATCCAGTTTCCGAAAGAGATTTTTACCGGGGACCTCTGGATAAATTGTGCAGAAGAAATTCCTACTTGACCAACTCTTAACCCTACCCCATTCTGTCCATTTACCGGTGATCATCGGTGGAATTGCCCTTATGCCAAAACATACGTTTATTTTATGTTTGAAGTTTCATTTGCTTCTTCTATACGGCTTCCATTGAAAGTGTTACTCTATACAATAAATGGTTATACAATTTAACTGAATGAAAATCACAGATATCAGTCATTGTAGCCACGTGATCAACCAATGTATCCTTATAATGCCGTTGACTAAAACGGTAGTAGTTTGAAGTGTTTTCCTCGTGTTTTGTTTTATTGTTTGATTAACTAAATGTTGAACGCAAGCCTGCATGAGCAGTCTTAATTTACACATTCCAGATCTTTGTACGATTATATAAACGTGTACAGAAACAGTTCAGACAGATGTAATGAACTAGTACTTGAACTATACAGATAATGTCAAATTGTTTGATAAAGCAGGTTAAGGTCAAAACTAGCCCACAATATTTGCAGAAATAAGGAACATACGTAGGCTGACCAAACTTTTCTCGCATAATCAGATTGCATTCGGCATTCACGTATATTGTCTTGTAATTAGTCTATACCAGACAAACGCGTATAGGATGTTTTCACTTATAGATAATTATAGTTGATATCATGAAAACGGACGGACTAAAATAGATAACCATTAATTTTATGCAAATCATACAATTGTTATGAAAGGCACTACCGTTTATTCGGAAAATAGCCCATCGTTGTGAAAACATTCTCATGCAAATGAAAAAATGCTGTAATATATAAAACATGGAAAAACATCGATGTTTAGTTTGTAACTGTAATATTTTTATGTCGCATTTTGTGACTCTGCATACAGTCGATTCGATGATTGTTTGATATCTTAGAATGATTAATTATGAAATCTCAACATTTTCTTATAAGAATCACTACACATATGTTTTATGTTTTAGGATATACAAGCAGTTGTTTAAGGTTGTGATTCCATAAAAATAGCGACAAAAGCGTCATTTACAAAGTGGCAGTTTGTCGTTGAAGTTATGATATTTGTGAGGGAACAATAAAACTGAACATTTAACATGCTCTAAAATATCAATTATATGCATCTTTTGACGATTTAAAACCTGAAAATAATAAAGCGTTGCAACGTGAAACGATTGAATAATTTGGAGAGTTCAGGTGTTATCGTTACATGTTGTGACACTACGAGGATTGCTTATATAAAGTATAAATTACACCACGCAATGTATGAGCGCGGATGGCCGAGTGGTCTAAGCGTTAGACTTTAACTCCATGGGATAGTGATTCGAGCCAAGTTGCGGATTACTGTTTTTCTTACTTTCATTTATTTTTATTTTTTACTGGAGCTTTTAAGTTTCAATTTGGTTATCAATTACAGGCATTTAATGATAAACTTTAATACATGCACAATCTATGAAAAGGTTCCCGTTAAGCTGTTCGCTTATAACGTTTTGGAACATTCTGAATGAAAAACCAAAACATAAGCTGGCACGAATCTCGCGTGATCGCGTGTCCTCAGTAATATTTAAGAACAGACCAAAAAGGACGAGATAAATTAGTACGAGCACGATAAAGATAAGAAAACAATGTGTGGCAAAAGAAGTTCAAAATTAAGGTTACCGCACAAGGGACAAATGCGTCACAACATTTCTGCTTGAAATACCCAATCCAGTTAAGCATATAAAATCCTTGTTTATACACAATCTTACTTGAATCGAGCAAGAAGAGGGTTACATTTAACAGACACTATCTTATATCCAGAAAGTGCATTTCTACTTCTGGAATTGGCTCAACATAACGTACGGTACATATATGTCGTCTACTTATGAAGTATTGGTTCTTTATAACATTCTTAAGACAAAAAAAAAAACTTTCAGAAAATGAAATGACCTGGTATGGCATAAGGCAATAATACGACCTGCCTTTCATTTTGATTAATAAACACTGAACCAAACCACACAGTTGACTGTTCGAGGTACACGCAACTTAAGTTCGAACGTGTACTGTTTGGCTAAAAAGGGAATAACTCTAACCCGATGCTCTAGTACACATTGATTCACATGTTTGTAAATTTTAATTTTGGAACCTAAGATTTTCCAGTTAAGTGCGGAACAATTTCGGAAATGTACGTTTTGCTTTTAAGAGTCATAACGCTGTTTAAAACTGAACCAAAATACCCATTCTGCTTAAATATGTTTGCAAAGTTAAATAACACAACTTGTTTAGTTGCTCGCAAAGTTAAAATTTGCATACCAGCAATGAATGATTACGTACTAGTAATATCGGACGTACCAACTCACTTATATACTAATTTGTTGTAATGTGTTATAAAATAAATAAATAAATATATGTCTGGTTAGAATTATACAAATTACGTTTCCTAAATATATCAGAAAAAGAAATCACTTATAAGTGTGTCCGATTGATACACAGTTTGTTGGTTTAATAAATTAAACTGTGTATCCATATATGACAAAACTGTTCAATATGCTGGTTAAGTCCATATAGATTGGTTCCAGACAACGACGATTACGTTCAATATATTGTAAATGTGTAATTATAAAATGAATCTCCAATCAGCTATATCGTTTTTTTTTCATTTTATATATTATTTCAATGGGTTTATAGTTTACCAAAACGTTAACTTTTTTGAAAAAGAATGGTACATGACATCTAGAGCTTTTCATAGTATAGACCATGTCCGCCGTAATTTTGACTGCAAAATTGTTAAAAACGAAGAAAAGCAAACAAACACAAAGTGATGATTTTATAACTACGTGCATTTTTACACGATTTCCGATCTTATGTGATGACCGCAATGCACTTTATATAAAAGTGCTTCAACTTTCAAAATAATATTATCTTCCTAGTATTGAAATTTCGTTGTATTGGTGTATGCATGTATTGTTACATCTATGTGAAGTAACAGGTTGAGAACATAATTGACATGACCGAAGAAGCCTGTTTGCGATTCATTGAATAATAAAAAGTGCGAGATCAAGAACACTTAAGCGCAATTAAGGTCCATTTCTGTTAACATAGGTTGGACATTTTCCGTTCATGAATGAAAATAAATAAATATAATATGCAAGCGTCAAGTTCAAAGCGTGCATTTTTTTAATAACAACCGAAATTTGTATATGTACGTGAATGACAATTTCAATTGTTGGTCATTTTCGAGAACATATGTTTGAATTAAACGCCAACTAAACACTATTTATTTATAAACATTTAATGCAAAGGACAAGCTATTCGGTATTTATTTTAAGTATTCTTCTAACTTTTGCCCAGCGTTAAAGTAAAAGTTTTTCACGAGGTGTTTCTAGTCGTGTCTACAGAATCACAGATACACACGAAATGTCTGACAACATATACATACTCTTCAGTAATATACGATTTGAGTTAAAGTTTCGAAGTAAACCATCGTCGTTTAAGCAATCGACATCGCTTGTCATTACATCAGCACAGAACACCCGTCATGAGTCTTACAATTTTACTGCATAGTAACACTTTCTTCATTGATCTACCTTTGTTTCATGTCTCAACGAATCAAAACAGAGGCACTTTTATCAGATTGGACATTGACGTTGGATTAGCATCGGTAGCGATATTGAAAGTGTAAACGAACATACCTTGTTTGAACGTATGACTTGATGGAACGAAATATATTTAAAAATGAGTCAGTCCACTTTTTATTTCGTTCAACCATATTTCTAAACAAAGACATTGATGGCCGAAAATAGTCATAGTTGTATTGGTTTTGACATCTGGTGAAACGTTTCTCTATATATAGAGAATAATTGGTGAGTATTTGTTTAAAAAGGCTTAGAAACCTAAACATTGAGCCTTTGCGGGTGGAACAAGTTTTTTTGCCCAGTAAATAAACGAATCTGTATTCGAGACTCACCTGGTATTATATTTATCACATCATTTCCATTTTTTTTATAACGAAAGTAAAGAAAAAGTAATGGCTGAAAACAACCCTTATATCAAATGACGTCATTGTTACAGCTTTTATATTAACAAGAAAAGTTATAAGTATGCAGAACATATAATGCGGGTTGTGTCGGTTTATTTCATGAATTCTTAGAATATAGGATGCAGATTATTTATTTCTGGGTAGTAATAATTAACGGTGTCATACTATTGTTTCACACGAGGTACAACAGTCATGAATAGAAACGGAACGACGCCATTATGCTACGAGTGTTTTATGTATTTGACAATGTTGAATACACCAATATCAATCAGAGTGGGTGTTATTTCGTTATGCGAGCATGAAGATGGGAAGTAGCGTAGCTGGGGCATTTAACATTTCCAGGCCCGGTCATCAATCTAAGATAAGTCGTAAGACGATCATCGAACGTTTTTCCTATAACAAAAAGTGGCAATTACAGCAGTCATCACTTTTGCAAAATCACCTGTTAAATCATATCGTATTTAAATACCAAATGTGGCTTTATTTGCACGCGTGGCTGATATTCCTTAGGAATATGTGTTCGTCGGCAGGCGTCCGAGTGAAGATGTAGAAATAATATCAAAGAGAAGGCGAGGAATTAGGAGAAAAAATGGACAACAAGAAGAGAGAGTTGGAGGGTGGGTAAGACGGTAGAGAGCAGATATTATGAGAGAAGACAGATCGTAAATACTGAAGANGAGAAAGAGAAAGAGAGAGAGAGAGAGAGAAAGAGAGAGAGAGAGAGAGAGAGAGGGAGAGCGAGAGAGAGAGAGAGAAAGAGAGAGGGAGAGATGGAGAGAAAGAGTCTGTGAGAGAGAGAGAGAGAGGGAGAGAGAGAGAGGAAGAGAGATTGAGGAGAGAGGCAATGGGAGAGACTGAGAGAGAGAGTGTGTAGATATAGAAAAGGTAATGGACAAGTAAGAGACATGTAAGAGATATATACAAGAATGTTGGGACAGATATATGAGGCAAGAAGTAGATGGGAGACGGGCATGACAATACAACCCCTGGGGCGCTCCGCCCACATTGACCACGCCCATCCAAAATTTAGTTTTAACATATTTTTTTCATTTATTCAACATTTGACTTCAAATGTTTACTGAACATCTCTTATGACAACACGGTCTATCTCGACCATCCATATCCACATTACCCACCCCGGGGCCCCACCAACATAGGCCTTGCCCACCCAAAACTGCCTTTTAATATAACATCTATGCGGCGTGGGGATACGCGTCGGCCTCTGCCGCGCAAGCTCTAGTTAAGAGTTGAATGCATAACACATCTGAACTCGTAATCGGATTTGGTGTTGGTGTTGTTTTTTTGGCAACTATTCACGGATGAGCACCACAAAATCAATTGTTTTTAGTGAGTTTGCTTCATACAAACTAGGTTACATTTTATACTTAAATATGTTTGGAACGCAATTCAACATTTAGGTAACTTCACGCGTTTGTGTTCACATTTTACTAATAATAAGACGAAATCCGCCCACACTCTAACTTCCCAATACATTGAACATTATCGAATTTACTTGTCATATGTATTAATCTCTGAGAGATGGTTTGTCCCGCCATACTTTGAGGTAAAATGTCAAAATACATAAGTTAATTGTCAAACATCGCTTGATCGAACTCACTTTTCAACTACATAACACTATTCCGAAAAAAATAAGCACATATGTTCAGTTATACCTGAAGGTGTTTGAAGCGCAAGACTCTGAAGACTACCTAAATGTTTATTTTTTGTATAGTTAATTTATTACTACTTAGTGGACTTAAAAGATGTCAGTATTTTCTTCAGAGTATTGCTTCCAATGACTTAATAATGTCATTCCACACGACAATTTCTATGTATCATTCACGTTAAAGGCTAACCAATCAAAGGCCAAGGTAACACTTAACATGTCAAATGTGTGTGATTGCTTTCCATATGAACTCGTGTTTTTGCATTCCTTTTGCTTCTTATACAAGTAATATTTGTCTTTATAATACCATAGGCTTTCAATTGCAAAACTCTTAACAGTTTAATGTGGTGGGTACTTTTAGCATTGAGCTTTATTTGATTATATTTGTGTGCTTCTGAGTTTTTGTATTTATAATTAATTCATACTTAAAACCTCTATAACGCTAAACATCTACGACAATTTCGTAATATATTTCGTAAAATATAAAGTTAACATATAAATAAACAGTGTTATTTATAGCAATAGCCAAAATTTCAACGTTAGATGTGATTTGGTAACATAGATTTTTGTAGATACAAACTGCTCGTTTTTATTTAGATGTGACACAAGTAATTCCATTTTAATGTCCCGCAAATATATCTATTGAGTGTAGCCTTGCGTTTTGTAAACATACTTTTCTAGAGGATGTAAATTACATAAAAACAAAGTTTGTGATCTGNTTAAATCAAGCGGTGTGATACTATGGTACTGTCGTCGAGCTACATCGATAACGAATACTTGCCTTTGAAATACTAAAAGATGTCAGAAAATTGCAATCATCAACGGAACACTACAATATAACCTCTTCATCCGCATACTGTTCTTGATCCCGCAGAAAGCATTCATAGGCAGCGTTCAAATGATATAAGGATATGTCAGTATCGATCTTTTCGCTTAGACATAGTTTGATAAACAATTCTCTATCGGACAAGTGTCATGCAACGAATCATCAGAAACCGGTCGCATTATTTCAATAAACCTGTAAGGATAATAAACATTAATTGGCTGATTCATGATTCCTTAGAGTTTCTTAGTATTATATAAATGTTCATAGATTCCTCGTAAATTAGTACACGTGCTTCTGGAAAGTCCAAGACACAGATTCAGCTATCAGAGATTCAACGTCTAATTGAACATTGACAACCACATCTTTTAAGGCAATACTTAAGATCATTTCCTGCGGTTTTGGATCATAGCAATTGTGTACAACGTCGTGTTATGATTGTTGTGATGGATACTTGGTACACGAAAGTATTTAAATCTTTTATTACACCAGAAACTGTCAGAATCAGTGGACAAAGGATAAAAATCTACCAGTTCAGCGATGATGATGACTCTATTGGTATTTAAATGGAAATTGAAAATTAACGTTGATATATAAAAAAAACGTTTGGCTCATTTTCTTGTATGTGCATGGCATACAAACCATACAAATCGGGAATAAATGTACATTAAAATGTGTTATATAAATACACTATACAAGGCTTTAATTATACATTGATTAGCATTAATACTAAATGTGATTTATAAACTTAAATATCGCGTGCACACATATGCATGTCCAACTTTAATAAAACGTGATGTAATTGTATTTGAATTTCTACCTGACATATCATCGTTTTGTGCCAAACTACTATTATGTGTTAATTAAAAAAAAATCATGAAAATAAAAAGTCGCCAGCGCATCCTCAATTTTTCGAAATAGCTTAAATTTTAATTTAGTGTATTTCATTTGGTTTTGTTTACCATAAGACCGACATACAGCTTTAAGACGTCGTTCCATTTGCCATCATGCGACATTAAAACCTTATTTTAACATATGTCGATTTCTCAAAATCATAGAGTCGAAGTTATGAAGAGTTTGTTTAACATTGAAAAATCCTTGCCTAAGAAGAAAGGACGAAGATAAAGGACAGAAATCCCATTAAAGTACAGATCTTGATAAGGCATCATTCGACACATGTGTGATCCAACGTCATGAACACTACGCTTTGGTTCGTGGTTTTGAATACCAATGCAGAACAAAATGCAGTGAATACGCGGCCTAGCTGTATTTCTTAAATAGTATTTTCATACTGCCCGTGTTAAGTGCGTGCATGTTTTCAGGACAAAATAGAAATGCAACTTAAAAATATATACGCAAAAGTGTTGTATGTTTCAAAGTTGCACAATGTTCGTACATTGGCAACCATACCTGCCTACCGGAAGTGCGAGCACTGAGCATTCCGAAAGCTCACCCGTGTTCACCTATACTAAATCTGGTAGTATCTTTTGTTTTTATAAAGTTGCTGATCCGATAAACAATGCAGTGCAACGCATTTAAACACTAGAGTAATTGTACTGTGCTTCTCGTTCGCAGAAGTATAAATCAAGCCAGTCATTCAAGCTGGAATGATCTGGCCTATTACAATAATGTCTTCATTATTCGATTTGACGGATTATGTGATATAATACAGTGTCAAATTTAACGGAGATTTTTAAATCCGTTATCGCGAAATCACATTTGTAAAAATGGACGTGTAGAAAATCTGTTACATGAAGTTGGTAGGGAAACGCTATAAGCATTTCTGGAATATCCAGTTTCCGAAAGAGATTTTTACCGGGGACCTCTGGATAAATTGTGCAGAAGAAATTCCTACTTGACCAACTCTTAACCCTACCCCATTCTGTCCATTTACCGGTGATCATTGGTGGAATTGCCCTTATGCCAAAACATACGTTTATTTTATGTTTGAAGTTTCATTTGCTTCTTCTATACGGCTTCAATTGAAAGTGTCACTCTATACAATAAATGGTTATACAATTTAACTGAATGAAAATCACAGATATCAGTCATTGTAGCCACGTGATCAACCAATGTATCCTTATAATCCGTTGACTTATACGGTAGTAGTTTGAAGTGTTTTCCTCGTGTTTTTTTATTGTTTGATTTACTAAATGTTGAACGCAAGCCTGCATGAGCACTCTTAATTTACACATTCCAGATCTTTGTCCGATTATATAAACTAGTACACAAACAGTTAAGACAGATGTAATGAACTAGTACTTGAACCATACAGCTAATGTCAAATTGTTTGATAAAGCAGGTTAAGGTCAAAACTAGCCCACAATATTTGCAGAAATAAGGAACATACGTAGGCTGACCAAACTTTTCTCGCATAATCAGATTGCATTCGGCATTCACGTATATTGTCTTGTAATTAGTCTATACCAGACAAACGCGTATAGGATGTTTTCACTTATAGATAATTATAGTTGATATCATGAAAACGGACGGACTAAAATAGATAACCATTAATTTTATGCAAATCATACAATTGTTATGAAAGGCACTACCGTTTATTCGGAAAATAGCCCATCGTTGTGAAAACATTCTCATGCAAATGAAAAAATGCTGTAATATATAAAACATGGAAAAACATCGATGTTTAGTTTGTAACTGTAATATTTTTATGTCGCATTTTGTGACTCTGCATACAGTCGATTCGATGATTGTTTGATATCTTAGAATGATTAATTATGAAATCTCAACATTTTCTTATAAGAATCACTACACATATGTTTTATGTTTTAGGATATACAAGCAGTTGTTTAAGGTTGTGATTCCATAAAAATAGCGACAAAAGCGTCATTTACAAAGTGGCAGTTTGTCGTTGAAGTTATGATATTTGTGAGGGAACAATAAAACTGAACATTTAACATGCTCTAAAATATCAATTATATGCATCTTTTGACGATTTAAAACCTGAAAATAATAAAGCGTTGCAACGTGAAACGATTGAATAATTTGGAGAGTTCAGGTGTTATCGTTACATGTTGTGACACTACGAGGATTGCTTATATAAAGTATAAATTACACCACGGAATGTATGAGCGCGGATGGCCGAGTGGTCTAAGCGTTAGACTTTAACTCCATGGGATAGTGGTTCGAGCCAAGTTGCGGATTACTTTTTTTCTTACTTTCATTTATTTTTATTTTTTACTGGAGCTTTTAAGTTTCAATTTGGTTATCATTTACAGGCATTTAATGATAAACTTAAATACATGCAAAATCTATGAAAAGGTTCCCGTTAAGCTGTTCGCTTATAACGTTTTGAAACATTCTGAATGAAAAACCAAAACATAAGCTGGCACGAATCTCGCGTGATCAGAATAAACAATTCTAAATTATTGTCCTCATTAATATTTAAGAACAGACCAAAAAGGACGAGATAAATTAGTACGAGCACGATAAAGATAAGACAACAATGTGTGGCAAAAGAAGTTCAAAATTAAGGTGACTGCACAAGGGACAAATGCGTCACAACATTTCTGCTTGAAATACTCAATCCAGTTATTATAAGCATATACAATCCTTGTTTATACACAATCTTACTTGAATCGAGCAAGAAGAGGGTCACATTTTACAGACACTATCTTATATCCAGAAAGTGCATTTCTACTTCTGGAATTGGCTCAACACAACGTACGGTACATATATGTCGTCTACTTATGAAGTATTGATTCTTTATAACATTCTAAAGACCATAAAAAAGACTTTCAGAAAATGAAATGACCTGGTATGGCATAAGGCAATAATACGACCTGCCTTTCATTTTGATTAATAAACACTGAACCAAACCACACAGTTGACTGTTCGAGGTACACGCAACTTGAGTTCGAACGTGTACTGTTTGGCTAAAAAGGGTAATAACTCTAACCCGATGCTCTAGTACACATTGATTCACATGTTTGTAAATTTTAATTTAGCACCTATGATTTTCCAGTTAAGTGCGGAACACTTTCGGAAATGTACGTTTTGCTTTTAAGAGTCATAACGCTGTTTAAAACTGAACCAAAATACCCATTCTGCTTAAATATGTTTGCAAAGTTAAATAACACAACTTGTTTAGTTGCTCGCAAAGTTAAAATTTGCATATTTGCATATTTTGTCTCGTATTAAGCATACGCACGAGTCAGCCAACTGAGCACAATGCTAAAGGAGCTCACACCAGTGTCCCAGTGGATGAGTAGCGGTAAACGAACGCGTGAGATAGAAACTACATAACTTAAGGGTGATTTTCATACATCCCAAGCGAGAGATTTATCGAATTGATCTAGATTAAAGACGTCAACGAACATTTATTTCTGATTTTGGAAGGAGATTTAAATGCTACTTATTTGTCACTGATAACGTTACGGAGAACGGCAGAATGAGGAACTCATAGTTGAACAAAATAACCAGCGCTGCTCGCTTTGTCAGACTGAATTTAGCAATCAAATTGATTGCCATGTAACTAATTTAGAACAGACAAACGCGTATGTGATGAACTAGTCTGAACACCATAATGACAAGATAAGTTTGTTAATAAAACATAATCATTAAAACCAACAATTCTGTGCATATGTTTCTTATTTAAGAAAAACACACCACAGAACAAAACATAAATTGTATTTTAACTTAAACAATACATGTTAATCGTGATTTAAATAATTCAAAGTTTTGTATCGATAGTAAAGTGCCAAAGGCCTGACACTGTTTCACTGTTTCACTTTTGTATAATTATTATATGTATTATGCATACGGATGGACCAAACAAATGAACAATTATATTTCTTTCGTAAAATAAAGTTAACATATAAATAATCAGTGTTCCTTATATCAATAGCCAAAATTTCAACGTTAGATGTGTTCTGGTAACATAGATTTAACACGATACACTTTTTTTATGGGGAGAGAGAGCGAGAGCGAGAGCAACGAAGATGGAGAAGAATTTAGCGTGCCTTTCAACACGTATAAAGCGAACACAACATGCATGTGTAAACATTTTACAAATATCACTGTTTTATAACCATTGTCTATGAAAACATGTCGAGTCCACATTATTCAATGTTCTACAGTAATAAATCAGCTATAGCATATACGTTGGTTGAATTGTATTTATTGAAAACACGTTGTCACAACAAAGACCATTTCAATTAAAAACAACAAATTTCACACACATTCTCAAGATTTTGAATTCATGTGCTGACACATCTTAGTCGTATCCTATGTGTTTAGTTTGCAGAATCGTTTTAGGCTCAATTTTTATTTTAGAGTACTGTATTCACTTAAGAACACTTAATTCCGTTAAGTTACATTACCACGAATAAGCAACTTTTTTCTTGTGATTTATTTGCAGACGCAAGCTTAATTACAACTGGTGCTTATTCCTTCATGCGAATGCGAAATTTCGCGATGACGAATTTGAAATTGATCATATTTTAATTAGTGATCTGTTCTATTTGATTATGTCGTTCATACATCAATCTTCGAGTTGTTTTGCATTTTTGTGGACATATATTGTTTTACGTGCGAGAACAAAATTGCAGGCTTTGGCCTAAAAGGACCACAAGTAGCTACGTCACTGCTCATAAAAGTGAAGAGATAGCAAGGAAGGGTCTTATAAGAATTTATATAGGTCATCAAAGATGATTTACAATATAATGTGTACCACATAAAGCTCTTTGTATAATTCTTAACATCCGGGCTATTTAGAACGTACAATAATAGGTTTACACAAAGATTCAGTGAAAAAGCAAATATAACTCACATTACCTTTACTGCAAATATTTCGCCTATGTATAAGTAGTAATGACATTTTCAACGCGTGTACTAGTACAAAAACAACAGCTTAATACCACTGAAAGGCAATTATGAGCTTATTGTGCAACGCTTATTATCATCGACATGAGCCTCTCCAATATTTTCATTATCAGGTGTATGTATATATGTGTTACATAAATCACATATTTAATTATATAGACGCGCATTTAATATTTTGATTATAACATAACATAATGATACTTGTGCGAAATAATTTTATTTCAATATTGTATAATATTGATATGCTTATAATTTTACTGTAACCGCTTAATTCAAACAATAGTGTAAATTTAAATCGTCAAACATATGAACTCGTTATAAGATATTGTAAAACAATATGTTTGCATGTCCTTAATTTAAAAAATCACGACATTAGATTGTCGTTCACAGTTGTTGCTGAATAAATTATCTGAAAAAAGCTAATGGAAAAAGCGAGCTCAGCCAGCAACGCCGAAAAAACCCAAACAATAGTGATCACTTGGCAAAACACCAGCAATTAATGATTACGATCTAGTAATATCGGACGTACCAACTCACTTATATACTAATTTCTTGTAATGTGTTTAAAGTACATACACTTTATATAAATACAACATATGGATTCATTTATAATTATTTTATATACAAAATATATAATACTATATGACCCCGAAGAAGCAAAATATAGATTCATTTTGTCATTAAATCATATCACGTAATCCTTACATAAATGATATATTGCAACATTGGCTCCGTATGAAGTTGTTTTGTCCTATGCATAGATAGTTCGTATCAATATAATATGGACATGGTTTCATATAATAAAAAAAATAACATATATATATATATAGCTTTTTTGGTTTTATATCTGGACGGTTCGTTTCCTTTCTTTTTATTTTCATTTAATATAATAATAAAATAAATAAATAAATATATGTCTGGTTACAATTATACAAATTACGTTTCCTCAATATATCAGAAAAAGAAAACACTGATAAGTGAGTCCGATTGATACACAGTTTGTTGGTTTAATACATTAAACTGTGTATCCATATATGACAAAACTGTTA
This sequence comes from Dreissena rostriformis, assembly GCA_007657795.1. Lineage (NCBI taxonomy): Eukaryota > Metazoa > Mollusca > Bivalvia > Myida > Dreissenidae > Dreissena > Dreissena rostriformis. The sequence continues at coordinate 27,003 of VMBQ01002093.1, read as the reverse complement.
ATATGCTGGTTAAGTCCATATAGATTGGTTCCAGAAAACGACGATTACGTTCAATATATTGTAAATGTATAATTATAAAATGAATCTCCGATCAGATATATCTTTTTTTTTCATTTTTTATTTTATTCCAATGGGTTTATATTTTAAAAAAACGTTTACTTTTTTGAAAAAGAATGGTACATGACATCTAGAGCTTTTCATAGTATAGAGGCCGTCCGCCGTAATTTTCACTGCAAAATTGTTAAAAACGAAGAAAAGCAAACAAACACAAAATGATGATTTTATAATAACGTGCATTTTTACACGATTTCCGATTTTATGTGATGACCGCAATCGACTTTATATAAAAGTGCTTCAACTTTCAAAATAATATTATCTTCTAAGTATTGAAATTTCGTTCGACAAAATGTTCTATAAACGTCTCATCGTGATGTTACATCTATCATGTTGTCTATGTGAAGTAACATGTTGAGAACATAATTGACATGACCGAAGAAGAAGCCTGTTCGCGATTCATCGACTAATAAAAAGTGCGAGATCAAGAACACTTAAGTGCAATTTAGGTCCATTTCTGTAAACATAGGTTGGACATTTTTCGTTCATGAATGAAAATAAATTAATATTATATGCAAGCGTCAAGTATAAAGCGTGCATTTTTAATTACAACCGAAATTTGTATATGTACGTGAATGACAATTTCAATTGTTGGTCATTTTCGAGAACATATGTTGGAACGCCAACTAAACACTATTTATTTATAAACATTTAGTTCAAACGATATCGACTTGGGACAAGATATTTGGTATTTATTTTAAGTATTTTTCTAACTTTTGCCCAGCGTTAAAGTAAAAATGTTCACGAGGTGTTTCTAGTCGTGTCTACAGAATCACAGATACACACGAAATGCCTGACAACGTATACATACTCTTCATTAATATACGATTTGAGTTAAAGTTTCGAAGTAAACCATCGTCGTTTAAGCAATCGACATCGCTTGTCTCTACATCAGCACAGAACACCAGTCATGAGTCTTACAATTCCACTGCATAGTAACACTTTCTTCATCGATCTACCTTTGTTTTATGTCTCAACGAATCAAAACAGAGGCACTTTCATCAGATTGGACATTGACGTTGGATTAGCATCGGTAGCGATATTGAAAGGGTAAACGACCATACCTTGTTTGAACGTATGCCTTGATGGAACGAAATATATTTAAAAATGAGTCAGTCCACTTTTTTATTTCGTTCAACCATATTTCTAAACAAAGACATTGATGGCCGAAAATAGTCATAGTTGTATTTGTTTTGACATCTGGTGAAACTTTCTCTATATATAGAGACTTATTGGTGAGTATTTGTTTAAAGAGGCTTAGAAACCTAAAAATTGAGCCTTTGCGGGTGGAACATGTTTTTGTGCCCAGTAAATAAACAAATCTGTATTCGAGACTCACCTGGTATTATATTTATCACATCATTTCCGCATTTTTCATAACGAAAGTAAAGAAAAAGTAATGGCTGAAAACAACCCTTATATCAAATGACGTCATTGTTACAGCTTTCAAATTAACAAGACGAGTTATAAGTATGCAGAACATATAATGCGGGTTGTGTCTGTTTATTTCATGGATGGTAAGAATATAGGATGCAGATTATTTATTTCTGGGTAGTAATAATTAACGATTTCATACTATTGTTTCACACAAGGTACAACAGTCATGAATAGAAACGGAAAGACGCCATTATGCTACGAGTGTTTTATGTATTCGACAATGTTGAATACACCAATATCAATCAGATTGGGTGTTATTTCGTTATGCGAGCATGAAGATGGGCAGTTGCGTAGCTGGGGCATTTAATATTTCCAGGCCCGGTCATCAATCTAAGATAATCGCAAGACGATCATCGAACGTGTTTCCTGCTAAAAATAGTGGCAATTATATACATTAGTATAAATGGAACGCAAAATATACGTGTAACCAGTTTACAAATAGTTCAATGTATACCATACTATTTTAATGTACACACTTAATAATCAGCTTTGGTATCAGTTGGTTGAAATATATTTTTTAGAAACCGCTTTCTCGTAAAAACAAACAAGAAAAATGTATGCTATATGTTTGTTTCGCAGAATATTTTAGTTTAGATTTAAAGTTGTAACGTTTTGTGTATGCCGGACAAAACAAATCTCAAAAATGGAGCAAGCTCCGGAAATTATTAAGAAATAGTCTTATCTTTGCTCGAAGATAAACACTCACAATGACGATTTTTTAATTGCTCGTATTTAAAACGATCTGTTCTTTTGGAATAAATTGGAAAACGTGTAGCCGCGCCTGCTATTCAAATAAACAAAAGTACGGTAGTTTCTTTACATAATTTGGATATGTCATCAAAGATAACTTGCAGAATAATTGGTACAACATTACCGCGCGCTATTAATATAAAACAAACTAAAAGTGCAGAGCCTTTGAGTTGTTTTGAACGTACTATACTAGACTTACTCATATATTCAATGAACAAGTGAATATAAGCATCCATTATTTTACTCTTTATATTAGAAGTACAGAATTGTACAAGTAAAAAGGAACAACTCAATTCCAGTGTAATGCAATCGTTAGCCAATTGAGCAATGACCAATATGATCGACATGAGCCCATCTGCCATCATCGTCATTGTTATTTGTGCCGCGTGTATATAGGCCAAATAATATATAACAATACTTATTTCATTATACGAATCCGCATACTAATCTGAATATAACATAACATGAGAAACATTTAGCAAAAGCATGTAAGTTATTGAGTGTAGGTTATAGATAGTCTGATAAGTTTATTTAAATCCCTGAATGTAAACATTCGTGTTAACTTATTAAATCGTTACATATATGTTTTTGCATTTAATAAATTTTAAAAATGTGCGATATTTCATTAGCGTTCAATGTTGCCGCTGAATAGATTATCGCAAGTAATTTGGGAGAAAAAGTCAGCAAACTCAGCAAGGCAGAAATACTAAACAATAGTGATAACTGGGCGGCGCACAAAATGATTCATTACGCACTGGGAATGTCCGCCAACCAACTCATTTCTATATGAATACGTGTTTTTGCATATGTAAGAATTGAAATAGAATTAATACCAATACAGCTATCAACATATGGATTCATTGTATGGCTATATGCCACGAAAATAACATTTTATGCTATACTCCGAAGTTGTAATAAACAGATTAATTATTTTCGTTATTTCATATCCTTTAATACTTATATTTATGGTATATATTGCAACTCCGATTCCGTACGAGATTTTTTTGTTCTACGCATAAATAATTCAAATCAATATAATGATTAGACTGCTTCATATAATAACAAAGTCAACCTTTATATAGCTACTTTATACCAGGATGGTTTGTTTCATTTATGAGATTCATAATTATAATTTATCAAATACAATTTTTTGTTGATGACCGCAGTCAACTTTGAATGAAAGCACTACACATTTTCGTTTGAAATTTCGTTCGACGACATGTTCTATAAGAGTCACATCGTGATGTTACACCTACGTGAAGTAACAGGTTGAGTACGAGAACACTTTTTGACATGATCTAAGATGCCAGTTTGGGATTCATTGAATGTTAGAAAGTCCTAGATAAAGAACTCTTAAGTGTAGTTCTCTTCCACATTTTGTTAAAGTAAATTTGAAGTCTTCCGATAGTTTATTAAAATAAATAATAATAATATACAAGCGTAACGATCACAACATAACAGTGTTAATAACATTTTGAAACAAATGCTGTAAAAAAAAGGTATATACGTTTCTCTTAACTCCCGAACAATACGGAAAATGTCTTTATAATGAAACCTTAACTTCAACAGTTGATTAAATTAATGCCAGTTTCACATTGACCTACTAATAAACCTTAAACGTGTGTTGTTTTTTTTTTTTTAATTAAGTCCCGTGTATTTAAAGTTAAATGCATAACACATCTAAACTGGTTGTCGGATTTCAAGGAAACTATTCACGGCCGAACACCACAAAAGCAATTGTTTTCAGTGAGTTTGCTTTATACAGACTAGGTACACATTTTATACTTAAATATGTTTGGAACGCAATTTAACATGTAGGTACCTTCACGCGTTTTTGTTCCCATTTTTACAAATAATAACACGAAAACCGCCCACACTCTAACTTCCCTATACATTGAACAATATCGTCACACTTTAAATGCCAAATGTGTGTGATTGCGTTCCGTTGTGAACTCGTTTTTTGCATTCCTTTTTTCTTCTTATACAGGTCATATTTTTCTTTATAATACCATAGCTCTTCGATTGCCAAACTCTTAAAAGTTTAATGTGAGGGGTACTTTTTCCACCCAGTTTTATTTGATTATATTTGTGTGCTTGTGATTGTTTTGTATTTACAATAAAGTCATACTTAAAAAAAATATTCCGAAAATAAACACGTAACTTTATTTTTAATTTCTTAAAAACATGTTTCGGCCATAGCTTTCATCTGTGTAATTAATGAATACATGAACACAGGAATAAATCATTCAGTGATTAAACCACTTCGTAATTCTTTGAAAACGTAACGGAAAATAGTCAGAACATATATGCATAAGAAACATTTACTTTGCTTATCTAATCTTGATTGCTAATACTATATGTTTAAACTGTCTTTGATGGCTGTCAAATCTGTCTTAAATATTGTTCTGTACAGATGAAAACAGAACCCATGAAGCGGTCTTTATATCACGAATTATTATAAACATTCATATTTCGTTTAGTTGAAATGAATAAAATAGAACGATCCTGTGTCTTATCTCACGTATATAAGGCCTTTCGTTTTAATAGTTACCTTAAAGTGGTGTCGGCTATATGTCCAGAATGTGGCTGATGTATTTTGTTACATGGGCTTTTCTTTTCGGGAGCGCATTTGCTCAAGGATGTGAGTATTGTTTTGTTGATATTTGTCGTCTTTCTGTTGATGTTTTGACACATCAAACTCCAATTTACATTTTCATTGCCTTTCTGTTTACGGCCACTACATGAAAGGAATTTGTCACTGAATGTCTGAGCTTTCCGAAAAACAACATATTAAAACTAGATATTGCCTCCAATACAAATGGCCTCGACAACTTTACGTACTATATCTGAGACTTAACCAAACTTATTCTTTTAATCGAACAATTTCAACTACGGTCAACAGAAGTCTGGTCGTCTTTTCAGTAGTCAAAGAAATTACACAGTATGTGTGAATGACGTTGGGCTTGACAATTGCACAATCATGGGTTCAAAACAGTGGATTGAATCTGCACTAAAACGTTCGTCTTTGGTCGTAACTAGTCAATAAACTATTGCCGTCATACAATATAAAGAATCTGATCCGTTCATTACGATCGTTTCCTAGTATTCACCAATTCATAAACTCTAATACATTTGTTGTATGACTAAATCATATTATGGTATAAGCATTCGATTCGCACGTCACGTTTTGGCATTTATGTTTTCATTTTCTGTCTGCATAGGTACATTTGATTGAGATAGTTTAAGACGAGCGTTTGGTTTGTGATTAATTCTGGGGTAAGTGTGAGGTCCGGCTAGCACTCAAAAAGGTTCAAAGACCGGTCAAATTCGGTGATCCCAGTTTAAATCATTTTTGGTTTATAATTGATCGCCTGTTATAAACTTAGTGGAAACAAAAAGATAGAGCTTTACATTCATCATTTGCTATTTTGTTAACAGAAGCAACATAATTCTACGCATTTTCAACATTAAAATTCAGTTTCGATGAGGTTTCTAAAAATGTCCAAATTACAAACTAGATCACAAGCCCGCGTTCTTCTCGCGTGATCAGACCGATTTAAGTTTTAAAGTTCATTGTCTTGTCAATAATTTAGAACTGACGAACAAGGCTGTAATCAGCTCATTTTAGCAAGATAAAATCAAGAGGCCACATCATTTCATGAAACAGGCACAAATAAAAGACGAACAAGATTGCAAAAATATAAAGCATACTAATGTCTACTACAAATTGTTAGAGCATAAAATTGACAACAATTTATCGATATGATATCACAAGGAAAGTTTACACTATACACAGTATCAAAGATTCATATCCTTCCATATAATTTAACGATCCAAAAACTATCTAGAAATATAATCGTAAATATCGATATGTACAAATAAACACAAAATAAAAACTATTTTACGATATTGATTTCATAGTAAATATTTGAAATCTCTAGTTTCTTCTGAAACTTGGCATGGAAGGACAAGTCAATATATTTTAAATGAGCGCCCGAGTAGTTTCCTATCATATAAGAATTTATTGTATCATTCAAAGCATAATACGTGTGTACAATCCGAGTTCAAATTGGCAACGCGTTATGAGTTTAAAGGGACTTGTTCAAATATGTTTTTAACGTTTCATAATGAAATTGCCATGTAAGATTTGGACTAGTTTAAACAAATTAATATAATATGGAAAGAGATAAATAAAAAAAAAGTTCTTGCCCCGGGACCTATAGAAGCTGCCACTGCACCACGAAGGATTTTGAATTTGAATGATGTTTTAAGCGCTTTGTCGGTAAAACACATTTTTGCTTTTTTGGAAATTGTTGAAAAAGCGTTACTAACGCTTTATTATTTTTCCGATATCTTTGGATGATTATAAGTAAACGAATATATATTTTAAACATTTTTCTTACTCAGGAGTGTTATTTAGCTCGTTTGAATATAATGCATACATTCTTTTTCGAATCCTTGAACTTGTTTAATGATTACTTTTCTTAACTGTTAACAAGTACCTTTAAACTAAACCTGACGCGACGATTTAGTTGACTAAAAGACTCAAGACGGATTCCACCGTTAGAAAGAACGTCATCTGCGACAACTTTTGTACAATCGGTCCAGCTCCAGTTATATGTGTTTCATATTGTGTTTATTGTAGATAACGTGAATTTGTGCAAATTGTTGTAGGACTATTTTTTTTTTACCTATGACGGTAAGATCAATTTAAGGCATTTGTCTGAAATATGTGCTCAATCTGCTCTCTTCCGATTCAAAATCACGTTGCGTCGTACATCAATGTTTGCCAACAGAAAAAAAACAACAAATGTGTCATAAACGTATACAGACTGAGAATTTAGATCACAATAACGACGACGACAACACAATCAATCATGTAAAACATGTTGACGATTTGTTATCTGGCAATCACGTAGTGGTTGCCTTTTACGGTACAATTCTTGGCTACGGTAACGTCTGTGCCCCTAATGTAAAAAAGACAATTTTTCGTAATGAAATAAGGATTGAGGGTCATGTGATACAAACAATGTTTCACACCACTATTGTCCTTCTTGCAAACAGTGACTTCTACGTTTGATGTCTTACAAATACTTAAGAGCCCATCTAGGGCTTAAATGAATAGCAATTACATGGGTTCGTTACAAACAGTTGAATGAGGAAAGGCTTATTGAACTGTGCCAGTGCTTCCCGTGCCCAACGATTGAATAATCTGGAATACAAATATCATGTCATATCAAAATCGGAGTCGACGTATTAATGTGCACAAAATATAGTGTAAAATGTCAGAGAGATATTTGCATTCGTTAACCCGAAAGCACATTTTTAAAACGGACGTTAAGAAATCCTAAATAACAAGTGAATTTAAAACGGACGTTTAGAAAATATGTTAAGTGTAGTTATGTAAGAAACGGGATATTGGCGTTTCTGAAATATACACTGCCCCGCTCTTGATTGTAACTGGGAATCTCTGGATAGGTTGTCTTAAGGGATTTCCCACTTGACCACCGCTTCCTCCTATCCCAGTCTGTTCATTTTCCGATGCATGTTGATCACATTGTCCTTATGCTAGGGCATGTGCTCATTTAAAGATTGTAGTTTCATTTTCTTCTTATATATGGCTTCAATTGACAGTATCACTCAATAAGATAAATTGTCATACAATTTCAATTAATCAAAACCACAGCAGCCAGTCAGTGAAGTCCGAATATTACTGTTTAATGATAAGTTAGTCGTATAAAGATTTTACGCGTGTTGTAAGAATTGTCAAATGAGAAACTACATGTTGTACACAAGCCTGCGTGACTACCGCGTTAGCTGCCTGTATTAGGGATGCCTAATGTTTGTCCAATTGTTAAATAGAACAGACAGTTATTATACAATAGTACAAGTACTATAAAGATAATTTTAACTTTTAAAATAAGGACGGACTAAAATTGTTCAAATCATGATCTTTGGTCAAAACAGTTCACGCCAGGGATGTCAAGTGTTTCATATAAACTTCTTTAGCAAAATAAATTAAAATCCTTCTTTCAAGCTACAAGACACAGAAATGTAGGTTTGGCATGTAACATCGTAAGGTAGTCCTCTATAAGTTTATTCAAATCATAAACCAGGGTCAAAATAAGCCCTGCCCTAGGGATTTCATGTTCCCCTTATATGTATATTTTTAAAACTTTCCAGGTTTTTTTATTTATATAAAATCAATAATTATCTGTATTAATGAAGAGACTTTTACCAGAAATCAATACACAGGAGCACTACTATCTATGTGTGAAAAATACTCATAAACTTGATGCCATTTGTTCGACAAATGTATTATTTACGTATTGTATAAATAAGGGATAGCTGAAAACGTTGCAAGTACATTTGTATATATATGAATACAAAAGGCTACAGGTTTGATTGTTATGACGGAGGTTGCACTAAATTTACCAACTTCAAATGTAAACTGATAACGTTTTGGAACATTCCGAATAAGAAACTATATCAAAGGTGAGCGTACTTCTCTCGTGATCAGACTAAACAATCAACATACCAAAAATGACGAGATGAATTGGTACGAGCACGATAAAGATAAGGGGACATTAACAAGTACAAGAACAGACTATGTATACAATAGTAAGCTTACAGTACACTAGACAAATGCGTCAGAACAGTTCTGCTTAAAATACTCAATCGTGTTGTGCATTCGCAATCCAGGTCTACAATTTCTACACAATTTCGAATTTATAGCATGCCATATAAATTATATAAACAACTCAAACGAAGCAGTTACCCGCACTAAAGCTTTAAGTTAAACACTTACTTCACAAGTTAGATCCTTCCAGATCAGGAAGAATTATGAGTGTGTACCTGTTTCTCTCAATGAAACGCAATTGACCTTACGAGGTACAAGCGACATCAAGTTCGAAAGTATAATTTCTGGCTAAAAGGGGTCTTAAATATTGTTAAAACACGTTCACAATACTCGGGGGCTCTTATGCACCTGCTTATTAATATGTTTGTAAAGCTAAAATATAACAGCACTGATTTTCTAATCAAGTGTGCCGATTTATTTAAAAAAAAATGTATTTCATGATGAAAACGGACATAACTCCGGTAAAAATAAAGCCCAAAATCTCATGCTTATTAAATATGTTTGCAAAGAATAATAATATTTGCGCGCTACACTAGTTTGGAATTGCCAATTTTCTTTTGAGCATACACATGAATCAGAAAACTAAACACATAGCTAATGTAGCTCACACTAATGTCACAGTTGATGATTGGTGGAGAAAAAAAAAGCATGAGAATGGAACTAAAAAACCTACGATTGGCTTTGATGCATACCAAACGAGACATTGTTGAAACCACTACCGTTTATTTCTGATTTGTAGGGAGATTTCACGATTCAGTTCTGCGTATTCGTCACTGATAACGTTTCAGAAAAAGTCCGAATTAGGAACTAATTGTAGAACATAACAATGAGTGCTTCTCACGTGATCAGACTGAATGTATCAATCAAAATGAGTGCAATGTAACTAATTAATTTAGAACAGAAACACGCCTATGTGATGAAATAGTATGAAAACGATCATGAATTAATTTGTTTAATATAGCAGTAATATTTAAACCTACAAGTGTATGCATACGTGTGCTTATTGAACATAAATGAAGAACAATTCACAGAAAAAAACATAATTGTGTTTTAACTTAAATAATAAATATTAACGGTAATATAAATAATTGAAAGTTTCATATCGATAGTAAAGAACCAAAGTGGTTTACTTTTAGATAATAATAGAAGGTAGTATGCAATAAGCATACATGGACTAGAAACCTGAAAGAGTAATATTGCATGCAAATAAACTTTTTTAAGGACACAAACCAACGAACCTTTGAAACACCGCATTATTTAATAGTACATTTAGCTAACTACTGTCAACGCTTGAAACAATGACAATGATTACTAGCAAAAGTCTTCGACACACGTTCCCCGAGACCGGCGGAAAGTTTTAAAATAAAAAGACGCGTGTTGAGATAACTATTTCCAAAATGTCCGCTGTGGAAGGGAGTGGTCTTTTCTTAATCGATCTGTTCTATTGGATTATATCTTTTGACCCAGCAACCCCAATGTGCCTTCGAGTTTTATAGAATTTATAGACATGTTGTTTTTTTTTGCTTTTGAGAAAACAAAGTTGAAGGCTTTGACCTAAAAGTTTCACAAATAGTTACGCCACTGCTTATTTAAGTAAATAGATAGCGAGGAGTTTTAACAGAATTTAAATAGGTCATTAAAGATGTTTTGAACCATAATTAGTAGGGTCGTTTAGAACGTACAATTATAATAGTTTTACACAAAAATAAAGCAGATATAAGCTCCATTACTTTGACTATAAATATTTCGCCTATTCGTTAGAAGTAATGCGATTTTCAACTTGTCTAATAGTAACAAAACAACACTTAACACCAATGACATGCATCATGAGCTCATTGGACAATAATAATTATGATCGATATGAGCCCCTCATTGTTATTTGTGTATATGCTACATAAATCACCTATTTTATTCTATGAACGCGCATTTATGCATTTTGATTATAACACAACTTAATGACACGTGTGCACAATCATTTTATTTCTATATTGTAGAATAATGATATTCTTATTTGGTTATTTTAAACGCTTTATTTAAACAATTGGGTAAATTTATATCGTCCAACATATGCACCAGCTATTGGTTTATGTTAAACAGTATGCTTAAATTTCCTTAATTTGGAATATTCGCGATTTTAAATTTGCGTTTACGATTGCCGCTGCATTAATTAGCGCAAGAAAATTGTGGAAAAAGTGAGCTTAGTCAGCAACGCCGAAAAAAAAAGAAACAATAATGAACAATGGGCAAAACGCATGGATTGATTGATTACGTACTAGTAATATCGCACATACCAACTAACGTATGTAATAATTCGTTGATGTATTGCAACATCGGTTCCGTATGAGGTTGCTTGGTTCAATGAATTTATAGTTTGAATCAATGTATGGTTGACATGGTTTCATATAAAAAAAATAACCGATATATAATTACTTTGGTTTTATATTAGGATGGTTTTATTTCATTTATTGTTGTTTTAAGTAAGTATAATTATGAAATGAATCCGTGAATTGAAAGTTGAAATCCATGCAAACATTTTTAAACTCACATATTCACATGAGTCTGATTAATAAAAAAATCTTAATTAAATATTTGCAAAGTTGTACATATACATATATGACAAAACTGTTCAACTCAGTGATGTTTCACGTACTCACTGCTGCCGGTAATTAGATATATATAATATATAAATTGATTCCATACGACCACTATTCTGATCAATATATTGTTAATTGTAATTATATAATTATTCTCGGATTAATATAACCCTTGTTCATTGTATATAAAGTATAAACACGAATTCATAGTATACCTAAACGTTTACATTCTTTGAAAAATAACGGTTTATGGTGGCCATACCTGTCCATAGTATACTGGCTGTCCGCCGGGATTTGACTGAGAAACTGTTAAAACAAAGAAAAGGAAACAAACAAACACAAACACCAACCGATGACTAAAACTTCATGTAAGTTCTATTACACGAGTTCAGACATTACTTTTTTATGACGGATACCCTCTTCATATAAAAGTTCTAAAACTTTCAGATTGATTATTTTCCAGCTTTTGCTATATCGTTCAACAACATGTTCTATAAAAACCACATCGTGATGTTACACCTACATGAAGTAACATATTGAGTACGAGCAAAATTTTGGGACATGACCTAAGAGGCAAGTTCGTGATCCATTGAATGACACAAATGTAATAGATAACGATCACAATGCACTTGTAAAATTCAGTTCCATTTCTGTAATGAAGGTAACTTCACGCGGTTATGTTGTTGTTAACATTTAACAAATAATAACATGAAAATTATCCACACTCTAAATTCCCAATACATTGAACAATATCGATTTAACTTGTTACACATATTAATCTATAAGAGGTGGTTTGCCCCGTCATACTAGCGGTAAAATGTCAAAATACGTATAAGTTAATTTTCAAGTATTAATTGACTTAACATGTTCAATTGCATAAAAATATTAAGAAGTTACTAAGCACATATGTTTAATTATGCTTGATGGTGTTTGACACACAAGACTATGAAGACTTCGTCATTTTTCACTGTTATACTTAATGTCAAAGGTCAACATAAAGCTTGTTCTTGTTATATTTTATTTCTGATCTTTTACTACTGAGTGAACTTGAGTATTTGAGTAAGAGTATTTACACAATTACTTCATGATTTCATTTTACACGACTATTTCAATGTATAATGCACGTACAGGTGTACCAATCGAAGGACAAGGTCACGCTTTTAATGTTAAATTTGAGTATTTGCTGTCCATATGAATTCCTTTTTTGCAGTTAAAACACATTTTCATCTAATTCAGGTATTTTAATTCTTCGACTAAAAAATCCTTAAATGTGTTATGTGGTGAGTGCTATTCCCATTAAGCTCTTCTTGATAATATGTGTTTTCTTGAATTTATTTTTTGTATTTGCAATGAAACCTCCCATCCAACTTCCACATCACAATAAAAACAATCATTACTAGTTTGGAGATTCAAAATGCTTTGTATAATAGAATTAAGATACTCACGTCGGACGACCAGCTCTGCAAAAATCACACTAAATCATCCAGAGATTTACACACTTCGTGATTCATTGAAAAAAAAACATATCATGTAAAAGTAAAGTTAAATAAATGTACGAATAGTTGTGTGATGAACTAAGAGACGTTTTATGGACCGCGGTATGTGCGGTCGCGTGTTTTCTTACCAAAGTAATATTTGGTTGACGATTGGTTAAAACAATGTTCAATATCACAAGTTAATCGAAAATATTTGCTTTTTATACATGAAATGTGTTTATTATTTAAAAATCGGATTGCTACCTTACTGCAATGAAACGCAAAAACATACAGTTGTCTGTTTGCTTTTCGGATCTTGATCGGTAATACTTTATGTGCTAGTCTTCTTCCATTGCTGTAAAATCAGTCTTAAATATTGTTCTGAAAAAAAATACAACAGTACAACTAAAGCGGTCTAAGGGATCCTTGCAGCTCAGTGATTGTTATCATACTATAATTTTATATCACACCATTATGCAGTCGGGACGAATCAAATAGAACGATCGTGTTTCTTATCTAACGTATATAAGGCTATTCGTTTAAATATTTATCTTAAAGTGGTGCTTGCTGTTTGTACAGAATGTGGCATATGTATTTAGTTACGGTGGCTACCATGTTTGCGTGCACATTGGCTCTAGGATGTAAGTTATTCACTATTGATATTTGTTTATGTGTTGATACATCAAATTCCAATTTACATGTTCATTACCTTTCGGTTTTCAGCCACTACAGGAAAGGAATTTGTCGCTGGATTTCTTGCCACGCCTATTACCTATTTACAACTAGACATTGCCTCAAGTACGAATGGCGAAGTCGAAATATACGTACCATATTTGGGAATTAACCAAACCCATTCTTTTAATAGAACATTTTCAACTGATATCAGCAGTAGTCTTCAGCTTTTTGGCACTCAGAAAGGAAACAACGGCGTTTATATTAAATCAACAGTGGATGTTTCGGTATACGCAACAATACATAGAAACGGAAGGGATATTGAAGATACGCAGCTATGCTTGCCTGTTCAATCGCTTGGAAGAACATATCATATTTCAAGTTATAGACCTGATGCTAGTGTATATTATCCATCACAATTTATGGTGATATCACCGTACGCGAACACTGAGGTTAATATCTTCTTTCCTAACGGCACATCGACAAAACAGACACTGAACTGGTTGGACGTTTATCAGGAAGCGTCCCCGTCGGGTGATCTTACTGGTACTATTGTCCAGTCAAGTAAACCCGTATCTGTGGTGAGCGGAGCATCTTGTTCGCATGTCATTCAAAGCATTGATGGTTGTGGTAGTGTCGCTGAACAAATGATTCCAACGAATGCTTTTCAAAAGAGTTTCATCGTTCCGCCAATCATATTCAACCAATTCATTGTTCGTATTTTCAGTAGTCAAAGAAATAACAAAGTATGTGTGAAAAATGAATCGTTTGAGAATTGCACAACGATGGATTCAAAACATTGGTTTGAATCTTCCCCAACACGTTCGTCCTTGGTAGTCACTAGTCACGAACCTATTGCCGTCGTACAATATAAAGAATCTTATTCGTACATGACAATCGTTCCGAGTATAAGACAATTTATGAACTCGTATACATTTGTTGTACCAGAAGTTTTTACAACCCACAATAACTATATTTCCGTTACTATACTCTCTTCCGCATCGCAAACACTTCGTCTAGACGGCAAATTACCAAGTGATCAACTTGTTGACACGGCTCACGTGGAAGCGCCATTAAACAATTTTGTAGTCCTCACGTTCCAAATTACCACTGGATATCACGTGATGACTTCGACAGAAGCAAATGTTGTGTTCGGATTGATTGCATTCGGAAACATGTCAATAGCCGCATATGGGTATCCTGCTGGGATGAACTTCGGTAAATATGTTTTGTATAAGGTTATGCAAGAAGCAAATTCATAAATAAAAATGCGAAAGTACATAAAAGTATTGCATTGTTTGACAATAATGAACACGGATTATCGATACACGTTTATCACATAGAAATTGGCTCTATAGACAGGCATATCTTGTTTAATACAAACATATTTATGTTGACAGTGTAACAAAAAAGTGAACATGTCTAAAATTGGTATAATATTTTTCTTTTTCAAAAAATCCTTTCAGTTTAAAGAAATCAAATTGTAATTTGATTGCAGCGTCAGAACCTCAACTCATGTGCTACAGCTGTGATGAAATGTCTGACCTGAAACTGTGCGACACGGTGCAGCGATGTGCTCTTGGAGAGGTATGATATGCAATTAAAATGCATAATGATTTTCCAGATAGGAAAATAAAGGTTAAAGAGATTAACAGATTTAAATATAGGAAAAAAGAGGTTGTGTCGAATATGTGTGAGCCAAATCGAGCACTTCTGATGTTCGATCCGAGGATACAGGCGACTCTTTATTGAACACCAATCCAAGTATTATATTTATTCCACGTATCTATTACTTTAAAACGTTACTGTTGTGTTCATCAGTTCCAAACGCAAAATAACAAGAAAAAAATACCATGACGTCGTTATGGTTGGTTTGTTTGTCCGAAAAATGATAATTTTCTTTAACAGGGTAGTCGTCTTTGTAACATTCTAATGGTGACACAACATAACTGCTCTAGAAAATAGTAAACAAAATACGTTTATTAAATGCTGTCATGTGTAAATAATGTGCCAAACGTATTCATAGTTATGGAACAGAATATTGATTATGAGCGTATGGTGTAATACAAACGTGGTTCACATAAAATAAATAAAGTCTAATACATGTCCCAAAAGTATTGGTGCTGTGGTGTTATTTCATATTACCTTTAAAATAAATTATCACAGCCAATATAACAATATATAATATATGCAACATCTTCGTTTAGAGCTGTATGGTGCAGCATGGGAACTTACAGTACAGCTCCGGATGTGCCAGTTCGTTGGTATGTATCTGATTCATACGAGTAAATTACAATCAAAGTATACGAAACTATTGAGTAGATAATATCATGATACATATAAGAGAATTATGATTTTACATTTTTTTGTCTAAGATTTAAAGGTTGCAATATGTTGTTTTTTTCTTTCAAATACTACTTATTCAAATGCCATTTATGTTCAATGATTAACAGGTATGTTCAGATGCACAATCATCACCCGGACATTGCACCGAATGCTGCGACAATGACTATTGCAATGGTCGTGGTTGCGGCGATAATGGTAGAAATATAAAATACATATATACATAATATTTATGATAAATTGATAACAGTAATAATACAAACAAACACATGACTACTGTCATTTAATGTTGATATAACGGGTTTTAATTTGTGTTATGTACAACATTCAAATCAATTGTTTAAATTGCAATTATAAGAACAAGTATATATAATAAACAGAGCTATTATATTTTAAAATGAATAACATAATGCAAGACCTTGCATGTACAGGTATAGTTCCAAGAAGTGAAAGAGGACCAATTTGTTTTGACTGTAGCCACGTCGCCAAGATTGATCAGTGCAAAACAGTGAGACCATGTAATAAAGGCGAGGTATGTCTGATTTGTTATTTGACAGATTGAGCAATGTATAAACTTAATAAATGTATTTATATATAGTGAATAAAATCAAATACTCATTTACATTAGTAAAGTATATTGTTCTGGCAACGTTCATTAGTTTCTATTTAAATTATTTTATTTCATATTATACATATTTTTTGTATATATTTTTCAAGTTGTGCAGTATTGAAGAATTTGATTGGCTGGGAGAATCCAATTTCAAACTTGGCTGCGTGACTGCAACGGTAGGCTATTATTTTTAGAGCTTATATTAAGAACACAATTTACTGTACCGTACCATGCGTCAAATTCTCTTACTCTAAAGGCAAGTATGAATGAGATAAAATTACTGAATACTTTAAAATATAATGAAAATTCATTTTTTTTAAAATTTATGTGGATGAATACCTTCCAGTGTAGTGCAATTGAACATGGTCGTTCTGTTCCAGTGTAGTGACATTGAACAGGGTCGTTCTGTTCCAGTGAAGTGACATTGAACAGGGTCGTTCTGTTCCAGTGTAGTGCCATTGAACATGGTCGTTTTGTTCCAGTGAAGTGACATTGAACATGGTCGTTCTGTTCCAGTGTAGTGACATTGAACATGGTCGTTCTGTTCCAGTGTAGTGACATTGAACATGGTCGTTCTGTTCTAGTGTAGTGCCATTGAACATGGTCGTTCTGTTCCAGTAAAGTGCCATTGAACATGGTCGTTCTGTTCCAGTGTAGTTCCATTGAACATGGTCGTTCTGTTCCAGTGTAGTGCCATTGAACATTGTCGTTCTGTTCCAGTGTAGTGACATTGAACATGGTCGTTCTGTTCCAGTGTAGTGCCATTGAACATGGTCGTTCTGTTCCAGTGTAGTGCCATTGAACATGGTCGTTCTGTTCCAGTGTAGTGCCATTGAACATGGTCGTTCTGTTCCAGTGAAGTGACATTGAACATGGTCGTTCTGTTCCAGTGTAGTGCCATTGAACATGGTCGTTCTGTTCCAAGATGCAAGTCCTGCTGCAACGATGATTTCTGTAACACCAACTGCACGATGGGACATTCGGCTGCAATCATAGGTTAAGTTGTGGAGGTAAAGTTACATTAAATACAAAGTTTACGTAAATGACTCGATTTCCGCTTTTATACGTGTTTTCATGATTCGTGGAATGAATTTTAATGATAAGATGTGTTGCATATGCAACTATGCAATAAAACAACTTACTTGATCATTATGCTTGTTTCAGGGTAACGCAGACTTGCGCAGACCAACGCATGCTAATGCAAGCTGACCACTTTTCGATTTTGTCCATGTATTAAAATAAATTCATAATTAATTGGTTTTAATTTGGTGTGCTAAGTAAAGGATATTTCAAATAAAACTTGATCTTGATACTTGCTTGTATTGTTCACCAATATATCAGCTAAAACATATGGCAATTGTTTAACAAATGGAATTAGCTGCTAGTTGTGCCTCTGTTTCTGCCAACAATAATGCAGAAAAAACGCCTATTAACATAACTAACTAACGAAGTGCAACATACGTTATATGGTTCTTTAATTTACGTATGGGATATGGAATATTAGTATGGATTAAGGACGAACAGGTCTTTTATGTTTAAACCTATTTCTATAAAATATTAGGCTTATTGAGATGCTCTCGAATCAGTTTCATAAGTAGAACCAGTACTTGGCGTCTTAAGAGATATCTAAATAACTCTTCCATAGTGGATATCATACCCCTGACCTCGCGGTCGTAAGGTGTACACCATATCCACTTCGGAAAGACGACATTTTAAAAACATGTTGTTTTGTCTCTAAAATTTATTTTTAACTTGTACTTATATTTCGATCTCGTTTGATACATTTCTTAAAGAAATGTTCTTAAGTAGGAACCATGCAGCTGTTAAACTTCGATCACCGTTGTTTTTTTCGAAAATCTATCTGCAGTTAAAAACATGACTCAACTCACATTAGAAAACGATGGAGTTTAAAGTTTATTGCATTTTACATCGAACATATGCAGATGAGTATAGATAATCGTATACATACATATTGCAATACTGTTGTTTGACTTTTATGTTAACTCTGTGGAAAGAAACTTCAGTATTGTTGAACTATAAACATATATTACAAAAGAAAATTAAGTACACATTCATAAAACTTGTTATCACATGCTAAACAATTGATATATTAAACGCTGTACAGTTATTACTGGGACGGACATATTCAATAAGAGCTTTTTTTAGTTTTGATACTAGTGCACATAATGTGGTGAAATGTGTCAAATGTATCCCACGTGATCGTTTGACAAAAACATAAATGAAAAATGATAGGTCAACAAGGATTTTATTTGTAATTATCTAAGTTAAAACTGATAAAAGCCGATAGAAAATCTATTCTATGTATGGACAGTGAGCTTTAAAATACATGCTTGTAGAGTAATGTTTACGATTTTCAAGAATGAATATGAATTTTCCCATTCCTTTTATTTTAACAGAAGAAACATCAACGTGTAATTGATGCTCCAGGGAATGCTAATGATTTTATGGACTGTATGAAAAACCTGAATTGATTATCGAATGGAGATCTTCGTAAACAAAGAGACTTCACAACGCATGTTTAGGAACCAAGCCATCTATTATTTCTTTATGATATTGCATGTCTTTAGTCTTTGATAATTTGTTTAGTCCGAATATTCGAAAGGTGCTCAAAGTTATTAATCGAGCAGCGCATTCAAGCATGCAAACAATGTGGAGGAAATGACCCTCATGGTATGTAAGATAACAAATACTAAAAAAAAGTATGACAAGCTATCAGCAATAAAAATGAATGTTAATTATGCAAAACAGTAAAACACCATATGAAAACTGAGTACACTACAACGACAGCCATTCAACTAACAAAAGTATATGTATATAATAAGTAATTAGTTTCGAAAACTAATAGTTTTGAAAACACTTGCGCTTACACTTACATTATAATAATTATGTCTGTGATGCAGAATTACGTTTATTTAAAACTAAAACAGTCAATTGTGTATGGATATAGAATTTATGCACCTTCATTAAATAAATGCTTAAAAAGGAATAATACAACCGATTGTATCATATATATTATAATGTTATGTAATTGATTTGAACATGCTTCGAAATCGTATGAAGCATAAACCGGTATTTAATAAACATATCAAAATTATATTCTTTATTGATGTCAGATCGCGTTTCCTAAATTCATTACATGTTGAAAACAGATGTCTCTTTTTTTCCGTCAAATTCATTCAAATTAGAATTTTGATCTGACCCCTGGGTCACCAAGTTATTATCATGTGCGTCGCATGTTGTTAGTAAAATGAGTTTTTGTTTTACCCATTTTACCCATTTATTTACCCATAACTTTTGACCCAGGGGTCAGATCAAAATTCCGTCACCGTCACCGTCGCACATATGCTCATAGCTACCATGTGTGTAAGTTTAAAGGTTCAAGTGCTTATAGTGTAGGAGGAGATAGTGGCCGACCAAAACAAAATAATGGAGATCAATACAATATCCCCACGCTTTTAAAAGCGTTGGGATAATTATTACAGTTATTAATTAAACAAATAATTAGTGCACGCATATATGTACTTACATAATACAAGTATATATGCACGCGAACACAACATACCTCCTGTGTAATTATTTTAATTTTAATATAAAATAACGATTTGCATATATATTGTCAATATTGTGTTTGCTTGTATGGACAATATTTCCGTTGTATGCTATGCGATTGGTTCGCAAAAATATGTTTAATTTCAAATTTGTACATGTCTATTTACTTAAGAACAAAACTCCGTTCTGATGAACTTCATTACTGTGCAGTGGTTACGTTTTTTTTGACTTGCGGACGCAACGTTCGAAAAATGCATGCATGATTAATTGGCAGACATAACCAAAAATAGATAAACACACACCATACATTATTTTCTTAGCTAGCCCTTTGGCTTCGAGTTTTGTAGATTTGTATGGTACATTTGTTGTTTTTCGAACAGTTATGCCGGTCTGGGCCTTAAAGGCCTTCATGTATCTACGCCACTGCAATTTAAATAAACAGATAGCAAGAAAGTGTCTGAACACAATTTGTCAAAATTTACATCAAAGATGAATTTCAACATTATTAGAACAACACAACCGCTCGCTATTTATACATAAAAAAAACTACCATTAGTTTACGACATCCGAGTTGTTTATAACGTACAATATGAGCCTTACGTAAATATTAAATAAAAAAGTGAATATAAGCTCCCATTGTTTTACTCTTAATATTAGAAGTACAGAAATGTACAAATTTACTGTGTGTACAAGAAAAAACACTACTACTAACATGTATTTATGATTTGGAAGATGTTTAACCCAATATAATGCTTCTTATTTGTCACTGATAACGTTACGGAGAATTCCGAATTAGGAACTAAAAGTAGAACACGACAACCAGTGCGCCTTGCTTGATAAGACTGAATTTAGCAATCCAAATGATTTCCATGTTACTTATTTAGACGGAATAAAACGCGTATGTGATCAACAAGTATGAATACGATAATTACCAGTTTAATTGTTTAATAAAACAGTATCATTAAAACCAAAAACTAAATCGTCATACCTTTGCTTATTGCACTTTAAGACGAACACATCATTGAACAAAACATTGATGGTATTTCAACTTAAACAACACATGTTTATTGTCATATACATAATTGAAAGTTTTGTATCGAAAGTAAAGTGCCAATGGGTTGAAACTGTTTCACTTTTATACAATTATAATAGGTATCATGCAGAGTGACGGACTAAACAATTTACAATAATAGTTCACGCAAAATATACTTGTTTGAGGACATCCGACCCGTTTAGAGCGTACAATAATAGTTTTACACAACGATGCAATGAAAACGCAAATATGGTCTCCATTACGTATAATATTATTATTATTTAGCCTTTTTAAAGGAGTTATGAACTTTTCAACGTGTTTTGATAAAACAACAGTTTAATACCACTGTAAAGGCAATCACGAGCTCATTGTGCAATGATAATTATAATCGACGTGAACCCCAGTCTGCCAGTTATTGTTATTTGTGCAGCGTATGTATAAGCCACATAAATGATCAATTACATTATATGAACGCGCATTACATTTTGATTATAACATAACATAATGGACATTGAGCAAAAGAATAATTTTAATTCCTAGAGTGTAGGTTTTTGATAGTACTATTAGATATCGGCTTATGTTTAACAGTATGTTTGCATTTCCTTAATTGGAAAATTCGCGATATTAGATTGGCGTTCACAGTTGTCGCTGCATACATGATCACAAGAAAGCTAATGGGAAAAGTGAGCTTAGTAAGCAACGCCACAAATAACGAAACAATAGTGACTATAGTATCACTGGGCAAAACATCTTCAATGATTGATTAAGTACTGGTAATATCAGACATACCAACTAACGTATATTATAATACGTTGATGTAATACAACATCGTATCCGTATGAGGTTGCTTGGTTCAATGCATATATAGTTAGAATCAATGTATGGTTGACATGGTTTTATATAACAAAAAAATAACCGATATATAACTACTTTGGTTTAATATAAGGATGGTTTATTTCATTTATTGTTGTTTTAAGTTAATTTGATTATAAAATGAATCCGTGACAAAACTGTTCAACTCAGTGATGTTGCCAATACTCACTGCTGCCGGTAATTAAATATATATAACATATGTACAAATTGGTTCCGTACAACCACTATTCCGCTCAAAATATTGTTAATTGTAATTATATTATTATTCTCGGATTAATATAAACTTATATATTGTTACGCCTACATGAAGTAACATATTGAGTACGAGCATAATTTTGGGACATGACCTAAGAAGCAAGGTTATGATCCATTGAATGGTAAAAATGTACTAGATAACAATCCCTTATGCGCTTGTGAAATTCAGTTTAATTACTGTAATGAATGTAACTTCACGCGAGTAATGTTACAGACGATAGTCTGTTTGCTTGTCTAATCTTTATCGCTAATGTTATATGTGTACTTCTTCTTCCATTGCTGTTTAACGGGACTTGTTCACAGATATTGGCATGTTTTGAAGTTTGTCATTAAATGCTTTAAATGCATTAATATAAACATCTGAACTATAGAGCTCCAATATAAAAACAAGAAAACAGTGAAAAAATAGAAAATAAGTTAACCACACCGAACCAATGACCCATGGAGTAAAAGCCAAGCACCGAAACCACTCAACCATCCGTCTTCACGTGTGTGTGTGTGTTTAATTCTGAATTTATGTTTGGCTCGTCGTTGAGTCTTAACGACTACATTATGTGCGGACCTGACTATCCGTCTTCACATGGGTTGCCATTTATTTTATACTTTGTATAACCATCCACGTGTTGTTACAAAACATAACGATAACACAAGAAATCGAAATTTTTAAATCGTTTCGCTTCTGCGACGCTTTATAATTTTATCAATTTTAAACGATGATTTGTCGTAAACGAAAGTATTGTTTTAGTATAAGTCTGCGGCATAAGTGTTATTACGCACACTGATGTACATTATTCATTTATTTCTTGAATCTGTGACAAAAAGTTGAAAATTTCTCATTTTGATAAACTGTGAACAAGTCCCTTTAATCGGCCTTAAATATTGTTCTGTAACAATGAGAACAGAACCCTCAGAGCAGTCTATGGAATCCATGCAGCTTTACGACTGTTATCATACTTTAAAATAAGATCTCGAATTATTATAAACGTTCTACTGAGTCTAGTCGGAATAAATCAAATAGAACGATCGTGTTTCTTATCTCACTTATATAAGGCTATTCGTTTTAATATTTACCTTAAAGTGGTGTCGGCTATATCTACATAATGTGGCTGATGTATTTGGTTGCAGGGGCTTTCCTCTTCGATAGCACACTTGCGCTAAGATGTAAGTAACGTTGTGCTGATATGTGTCGTGCGTTTGGTTATGTTTTGATACATAAAACTCCAATTTACATTTTCAGTACCTATTTGTTTTCAGCAACTACTGGCAAGGAATTTGTCACTGGGTTTCTAAGCACGATTACTGCCAGGTTACGAATAGATATCGCCTCAAATGCAAATGGTGAAGTCAACGTATACGTACCATATCTGGGACTTAACCAAACCCACTCTTTTAATAGAACATTTTCATCTGAGATCAGCAGTAATCTTCAGCTTTTCGGCACTGGGATCGGACACACTGGCGTTTATTTAAAATCAACAGTGGACGTTTCGGTTTACGTTACGACATATGTGCTGGACGATGTTGAAGACACGCATGTTTGTTTGCCTATTCACACGCTTGGACAAACATATTATATTTCCAGTTATGCACCCAACACTGGATTTGGTTCAAATTATCCATCAGAATTTATGGTGATATCAGCGTTCGCGAACACTGAGGTTAATATATCATTTCCTAACAGCACATCGAAGACACTGAACTGGTTGGACGTGTATCAGCAAACGTCCCCGTCGGACGATCTCACTGGCAGTATCGTTAAGTCAAGTAAAACCGTATGTGTGGTAAGCGGAGCTTCTTGTTCGTATGTCTTTGGAAGACAATCTTGTGATATGGTCACTGAAAAACTTATTCCAACGAATGCTTTTCAAAGACATTTCATCGTCCCACCAATCCTGTCCAACCAATACGTTGTTCGTATTTTCAGTAGTCAAAGAAATAATACAGTATGTGTGAAGGATGCATCGTTTGAAAATTGCACAACGATGGGTTCAAAACAGTGGTTTGAATCTGAACCAAAAGGTTCTTCCTTAGTTGTCAGAAGTCAAGAGCCTATTGCCGTCATACAATATAAAGAAACTGAAGCGTACATGACAATCGTTCCCAGTATTCAACAATTTATGAACTCGTATACATTTGTTGTACCAGAGGTTTTTGCAAGCCACCAGAACTACATTTCCGTAACAATACTTTCTTCCGCATCGCACACACTTCGTCTAGACGGTAAATTACCAAGCGATCAACTTGTTGACACGGATCACGTGGCACATCCATTTAACAACTATACAGTCTTACGTTCAGAATTACCACTGGATACAACGTGATGGAATCGACAGAAACACATGTTAGGTTCGGATTGATTGCATTTGGAAATATGTCCGTAGCCGCATACGGTTATCCTGCCGGGATAAACTTTGGTAACTATGTATAGTATTTTTATAATTTTAGTTATTAAATAAAAAACATCTTTCAGTTATTTGATTTTTTTTTTATCAAAGTTATACATTTCGATAAACTCATGTGCATAACCTGTAACGTTCGATGCCTTTATATTGATTGTCGAATCACAAACGACGGAACCAATTGATAACTTTTGTTTTATGTTTCACCATTTTAGCACGTTGATAAAGTGAATGTATTTAGATTGTTATTATAATGTAAAAATATGCAGTTATAATTGCATTCGCAAGCTCTAGGTTTTTTTTCCAGATATTGACGAATGTGCCTCTAACCCCTGTCTTTCTGGCAGTACATGTTCAAATATTGTTAACGGTTACACCTGTACATGTCCAGCTGGCTTCAGTGGAAGGAACTGTGACGCCAGTGAGTATTTGTCGTTTGACCATTTCTCAACATCCACAAAAAAGATGTACACATTTCATCCCCAATATTTCCAAATGAGTGAACCTTAAGGGATTAAAAGAAATCCACACAGCTATTGTAAATCGGATGCTCCTTGTTTAACTTACGTTAAGTGAAAGTGAACATATGAAGGAAATAAACAAAGACTACGTTTTAGTTCACCTGTCCACATCGTATTCATGGCGCGATTTTCTGATCTCGAGCACCTTTATATTTTTATTTGGCTGTTTCTAACATGATCAGTTATGGCCCTTTAATAGCATAAAAGAGAATATTTGAATAAAACATCACTAAACAGAATTGCTGTTAAAGGGATGAACATATACATCGGCATGTTAACCTTATTCGGCACGTAGTATAATGACGTTGTAAACATTTCCTGTTAATCACGCATTCAGTGGTAAACAATGTTTCATACAAGAGCCGAAGATTCTTCAAATGTTTTTCTACTCACCTAACATATATTTAGCATAAGGTAGGAAAATACAGTGTAAATGTCAATATCCGTGCATGTGCACAAGTAAATCCATCCAAGCTATAACTCTTTGTTCCAGATATTGACGAATGCGCATCCTCCCCATGTCTTCACGGTGGTACATGTTCAGATGGTGGCAACACTTACACATGTACATGTCCAGCTGGCTTCAGTGGAAGAACGTGTGAAACCAGTGATTAATATTATGTGTTTACCTTTTACAAGATCCAATAAAATCAAAATCCGAACAGTTCCCCTCAATATTGAATGAATCCTAGTATAACAATGGCAAATTGAAAAAGAAACCCATCCCACTGCTTGTGAATTTGGTGCTGCGTATTGTTTTTTTAATTAAAGGGGAAATGTCACCAAGAAGAAAATAAACGCAGATACCTCTCTTAAGTTTGATTATTTTTTGTTGTGACATATTTATAGTTACGAGCGCCATCTTAGAGGTTGCCTTGGCTCAGGTGTAATCTTTATGTAATGACTTTGTTAACATTCAACGTTGATCACGCATTCAATTGGCAATTTGTGTTTCAAGAAATGCTTCGGAAACTCTGCAAGTGATTGCTACTGACGTCAACAGATACAATTTCACTCTTTCCCACGTTACTCAAATTAACAATTGCGTTTGTTTGGGTTGTGCTGAGATTATGTTCAGAGAATGAGATGTATGCATTATATAGTCCAGGCAAGCATATAATAGTCTTGCCGTTTAGAACTCACAAAGTGAGGACAATCATATTCTCGAATGGCAATTCAATCCAATTCAAGTTGTACTACTTGACATAAATTTTACTACAATATATGTATGTATATTAAATTTCAATTTCCTTGCATGCGCATGCGTACTTAAAAACTAGAACGGTTTCAAGATCTTGGCGAATGCGCATCCTCCCCATGTCTTCACGGTGGTACATGTTCAGATGGTGTTAACCGCTACACCTGCGTATGTCCAACAGAATTCAGTGGAAGCAAGTGTGAAACCAGTAAGTAATATTATGTTTGGACCTTTTTCAAGATCAAATAAATAACCGCATTCGGTTATCCTGCTTGGATAAACAGCAGTAAATATGTATTATTTATGTATAACGTCATGCAATTGCGACACACATCTCAAAAAATAAATATGCGAAAGTACATACACGTATTACAAAGGTTCGTTAATCATGGACTTTAATAAATGATGCACAAAAACAAAAAGAAAGCATCTCTATATAAAATCATCTCATGTTTAGACAAAAATATTGTGGCGACTGTTTTACAGAAAAGTTAACATGTCTAAAATTGGTATGAGCCT
>VMBQ01002092.1:85792-141251 GCA_007657795.1 Dreissena rostriformis | reverse complement strand
TTTGTATATATTTTTTTAAATAAATCAGTACTACAATATTTTACAAGACTTTGAACATTTGTTAATAGCATTAAAATAAATTGAAGATCTTCTATTAATTCAGTCAACATTTATTATTACTATTATTTATTTATTTTTAAATAGAAGCACTAAATCTTTAAAAAAAATAGTATTGATTTATTTAAATCGTAAACATACTTTCAATAAAGTTACATTTTAAATTCAATCTACATTTTTTGGTTTGGTACCTAAAAGTATTCTTTTTAAAAAGTTCAGTGGTAGCTCATTCATGCCCCTATATTCTTTACTGTAGGCATTGCATTAATTAATCAATTAAAAATTAATCACCAGTTTGCAAATATATGCCCCTGATGTAAGCCAATAATAGGTGTCATTAACACCTCATTGTGGTATACCTCTATAAAGATCCATTTTACCGAAATCTCCATAACATTTACTATATAAATACAATTGACCGAACTTGTTATTTACCGAAACCTCTAGTTGTTGTCGATACTATACCGTAACCTTAAACATGTTGTAGTAAATGCACTGTAACACTCTCTGTAAGACGCCGTAACATTTTAATTCATCAAAATTTATCTCGTTACACTTACATGAAGTTAATTTTTAGACAGATCTTGATAAGATTGATTCAATATTCTTTCTTGCTTACGTTTGTTTGCATTTTCTTCTGTTTAATGTCAGACTTTGAATTACAATCCAATTATTTTATGAGTTGTCTATAAAGGTCTGTAAAACTTCCATTTTATCGATAACAAAGCAATACATTACATGGCAAGCTATGAAAGAGGAACACAATATCCGTATTTAAATAAACATTGGCTTACACATACAAAAACAATTCAAAATTACCGTTATTTACAATTTATTTTAACAAAATCCCGTATCGTCAACAAACTGTGTAAAGACGCCGTAACCGTTGTAGTTATGACGCCGTATCGCATTGTCGTACAGACACACCTCCCATTGTAACGTAGTTCAGCGGAAGTGAAGCATGTATGCATAAATGAGTTTAATTTTTGTTAAAAGGGTGCTACTTTGCTACGGTCTATGCCTAACAATTGGCGCTTAATTGAATTGTATGGTAGTGTTGCAAGTTACTGATGACGACGACAAATGTTATTTACGATATTTATGCTTATCATTATCGTCATTAAAGAGACTTGTTCACGTTTTAATTAATTGAAAAAATTGAAAAAATATGTTTCAGATTTGCAAATGTTCGATGTTGTTATGTTTTTTGCAAGGAACAGTAATACTGAACATTTGCCCTGCTCTAACATATCCATTATATGCATCTTATGGCGATTTAAAAACCTGACAATTGTAAAGCGTTACAAACGCAAAACGATTGAATTATTTGGACAGTTCTGTTGTTATCGTTATATTTAATGACATTACGAGGATTGTTGACTTATACTCCAAGGGTCAGTGTTTTTAGCCCCGGTGTGGCTTACTTGTGTTCTTTCTTCTCTAATATTATGTTTGCTTCACACTGGAGCTCTTTAGTTCCGATTTTTACATTTATTAATTTAAATTAAATTTAAAGCATTTAATGACAATCTTCAAAACATTCAAAAATCTGCGAACAAGTCCCTTTAAGACATGGAGTTTCATACAATGTTTCAGTGCACGTGGACGTAAACAGCTAAGGCGTAACAACTTGTTTTGTTTCTTATATCCCGAGCGACCCTTATTATGTGTACCGACCCTAAACTTTGTTAAGGTATTCCAGGTCGAGTTGTCGATCAATTTTGCTAAATTCACTGAAATGACAATAATTAGGTGGCGATCATTTAAGCAACCTTCTATCATATAAGCTAAATTCACTTTAGAGTGACTCAAATTTAGGGAAGCTAAACGACAAAAAGTAAAAACAAATTAATTTCACCACTTCATTCAAGTTGGGGTGGGATGGAGGCAAAATGACAAGAGGGGAAGTTAAAGTGCGAGAAATATTCGGGTCAATATCAGACTTCGCGATCATGTGACAAACGTTTTCAGAAATTCCATTATATTAAAATTCATTTTATTAAGTCAGTGAATGAAAAATGATATTTTAAAAGTTTTTAATAAAAAACAGACAGATTGACCTCGCACAATGTTCTTGGTACCATTTTATCAAAGGGTCATACTGACAATAATGCAATGACGTCACGGTGTATGTATATAATGGTTTTCGCAAATATTATACCTCCAACTGATGAAAACAGAGGAAATTGGTTAAAAGCTGAACATATAAATGGATTGTTTGCCGTGTCTTACAATAAAGTCGTTTTTCCCGATGCAGGTTTTTAATTTTCCCGACTCAATTGATATTGGCTTCCAAAAACAGTCTAATTATTTAAGGGAAGTAACCCATACGGAGGAACGGTTATATATTTGATAACTTGTATTGGCCCCTGGTCTACTAAGTAATGTAAATATAAAAAAAATAAGATAAATGTTAAAACCGCGTTAACCTCCACCAGTCAAAATTCGGCGTTACTTTCAAATGATTGAACGCAGTTGCTCAGTCACTCAATGTTCGTCTATGCCTAGACGATAAGCCTAATGACAGAAGCACATACGCGATAATTGCAGTCAACATTTAAACTATTGAAGGGGAATAATCCACGTGAATGATATGAATTTAAAGTGTACAGGTATGTTGATCTCCCTGAATAACCGAAGTAATGTAAACCGATGCAAAAGAAAATTAAAAGTTTCAACGACTTTAAAGTGACATTAGACGCATCTAACACTGTTGAATTGAGCTGAAAAAATAACAGGTCAAAAGAGTTAGTTGAATTATGGTAATTGACCAAGGGTGGTAAACAATGAAGGTATAATATGTATTACTTAAGAAAATTTATTATTTTGAATAATATTTACTCAAATTTAATATGATCAACTGAAAGTTAATTGTTTGTATTCACCGGAACATGAACATAAGACGTATGAAGGTCGGGGAATCGTAAACCGCTGCAACTAGGCTTAAGACTTGAAAAACGTTTTTTTATACATATCTTAACAATACATGCATTTTCCATATTTCGTACAAACATTGAAAGAAATACATCTTAAGTTGTATATGTTTCTATCAATAACGAACATTTTAAGAGTGTTTTTCGGTGTTCTTCGATTCGGCAAATGTGCGTTGAGGTCGCTATCATACGGACGAGCACCTGGCACGACATCGTAGCGATAGATCTAAACTAAATAAATACACATATCCAGTTAAAGGACATATTAAGAATGACATATTGGAATACAAGTTAGAAATACTGTAACCTTGTTTGACGGTCACCTTGTGTAACAGTAAGTTTGTATACATATATACATATTCATAAACCTGTTTATTTGAAATAAAGCATAACAAACAGTTCCATAATGTTTTCATTGTTACATATTCGGAAGGTTTTGGACCAAATGATTAAATAAACAATATTTCATGTCCCTAAATACTTCCTAGACGTGAAATCCATAACAATTACTTTATATTAAACAAAATTAATCTCACAAAAACGTTACGCAATACGATTTTTGGATACGTTGTCTGGATCGAAATTAAATGTCATTCAAAAAACATGTAGAATCTTCATATAACGCTTAACAATAACGTTATTGGTCTGGTTCACATTTGTGGTGGATGTCAAATTTCACTCGACTAGAAGGCGAAATATAGTCCTTCAGCATTGATTCGGAACCACTGGCACCTTTTTCTCTAAAATCATGTTTTGTCTGAAATGTGCGACTGTGCCTTACCGATGTGTTTAGACCTGAATGGAATGAGGCGGAGCGTGTATGGCCAAATGTTCGAGTTGGACGAAACATGTCAAAATCAAGCTGTGTTTGCTTTCTGCAAAGTAGCAGCAACATTTGCTTGAACGACTTTCGGAAATATTTCGACATGAAGGCGTACACGATTGGGTTCGTGCAACTGTTGATGTAGGACAGGATAAGAACGTGTCGAAGGAAGCCTGTGTTAAGGTCGTCAATAAGACCGAAGGACACCGTCATATTGTTGGTCGTGATAGGTCCCCAACATACCAGGTAAATCAACACAATCGCGACAAGCATTTTGATGACCTGGAAGTGAACAAATACGATTTAGATTATAAAGTGGTTAATCGAAAATATACGTTTTAGAATGGAATGTAAGAACGTCATTTCATACACGTCGATTACTTATTACCTAATTGCATCAATATAAATGTATCCAATTAAGGCGGTTGGTTTGCTTCGTAAAACATCGTTTGCTAATCTGCTTTAACAATTTACAGGAAATGACATGAAACACAAATAGATATAAACTGTCGCTTTGTGTGAGTATCGTTCAATGACGTACATGATAGTTTTGTTAGTCTGTTTAACAAAGGATCAGCAAGATAACGTATATGAATTTCAGTTATAATCCTTAATCTTAGTGATATAACTGTAACCAACTGAAATAACTACCTTATTACATATAAAACAATTATCCAATACAATTTGCGTTTTGGTATAAAATTGAGTCGCTAATCTGAGTGGAATTTTAACATTAAATGATATAAAACAAAAATAGAAACAAACCTGTCGTCGGGTGTGTTTATCATTAAATGAAGTTGATGATGTTTCGTTAGTCTTATTACGAAAGGGTTTTCGCTGCCACCCATGGATCGCAGTTTCAAGATCTGTGAGCCTTTGAAGCCGTTTGGACTGCCGTCTATCCTAGTAGCTTCTCCTCTTGGACGGACACTGTGTCAGACAGTATTTAATATATTTTACTTTAGATTAAAAACGAAACAAAACAACTCGCAACTTGCAGTTGTAAATTGGATACAATTACGAAACATCACAATATTGAATTGAAATTTTGCAGAAAACTATATCCGGGTCCGAATGCCGTCGTAGGATTCCCGATTCGAATTCAGGTATCTGAATACCCCAAAACCCGTCCATGCTCATATATTTTAAACAGCTTCAAAATACTTTTCAATGATCGTATACATATTGACCAAATAACATGTGCACAATTTACAGTATAAACATTACCTCTGCTGGTCGTTTTCGATGCAATTTCCAAACTTTTCTACAAATGCTGGAATGTGCAAAGACCATGAGGCACATTGGCCCCACAAGAATTGCTAGAAACATGTACACGCCATACATCTGACTATATACTGGTTTCTCCCAGCTTACGGTACACCAGTAGACGGTGGCATTCTCTGACCCCACTGGTTTGTGTACCTGCAAGTTTACAAGCACACATACACTTAATATATGTATTTATGTCACATTACATAAAAATAGCAAAATGGCATAAACATAAACACTGCTATTAACATTCTGATACGAGTGGTTAGCGTGTTGCGAACAGTCATCAATACGTAAAATGCTGAAGTTTTTTTTATTTATTAAACCGCATTGTTTTCGTATATTTCCATGCTTAACATGTATATGAGCTGTAATTGTTGTTCAAGCCTATATATATATTGTGCTTTGTAATATATGTTGCCGTTTTGTTGGTGTTTGTTATTTCCCTATGAATGTATGTATTATTCATGATTCAAGAGTTGTCAAAAGTAACTGTGATATTGATATACAATCGCAAGCAATCAAAATTAATCATATGTTACTTTGTTACAAAAGTACATACAACGTTCCTAATGATTTGGGAGTTTTCAGGAGAAATGCTAATACAAACAACGCGTTTGTTGATTTCCTGATTACAATATGACGTTATAAGAGTGGCACCAAAAAAGCAATTGAGACAAATAGTTGTTTATTGTTTCGAGATTACCATATAAACAATGCTTACTCTTCCTATTAAAATTGGAAATGCTAGAACGAAGCTAAGAATCCAAATAACAGCGATTATCTTCTTGGCAAGTGTCACCGTTCTGACACATTTAGCTCTAATTGGATGGATGATGGCGTAATATCTGTGGAAAAGAGGATTTGAAGAATTGTCATAGAAACGAATCCATGTTGGCAAGACTACAGAATTAAAACACATATATGTCTACATCTCTCCAATGAACCATTGCGCTTAATCCGTCAATGTCCATGGTAGAGTGAAAAACAGCAGAGGTAAGTCATATTGACACAGCTGTCGAACTGTTTTTAGACGATACTATTAGAGTGAACAAACACCGTACTTCTCTGGTATGTGCATTATTTAGTCGATGCCACAATACAATATACTGTATAATCATGTATTGCCATTTAAAGGAAATGTCGTGGAATAATAGAATATGGCGTTTTCGTTTCTTACATTCGTGGATTGTTTTTAATTATCTGATTTAAGACGTCGGACTTAACAATTCGTTAGACATGTGATTCGTTGTTGCGAGGACACACGATAACCCAAAAAAAAATATCTGACGAATAAGATTTGTTTTGTTTTACAGTATGTGTTATATTTAAATGATTTTTACTTTTTAAGTGATGCACATCTAAAATTTAACATGGTTAATTGTATCATATGTCCATACCAAACTATAGTATAGTTATACTGTTTACATGCAGTGTGTTTTAAGTCTTAAAGTGAAGCCATCTAAGATTGGAAATTGTGTACTAAACTTATAGTTGTATCATAATCAACAATAACAACCCATTCTACCATCATCGACATTATCTCCATCGTCATCGTCATCAATATTTAAGCGTCATTAAATTAAAACTGTCATCATATTAGTTTCATAGTATCTCCATTATCGGCATATAATACACGATTTATACATCATCAAAATGAGAGAATTAAATCACAAGTGTCATATCAATAATTCACTAAACAGACATGAGTATTCTAATATTTTTGTATCAGAATAAAATGGTTTTCACCGATGATTGCGATTTTTCGAATGCTGTGATGAGCACAATGATTCTGAATATGCTGATGTTACTCATGACGGTGATGGTGATGACGTCGAATTTATGAGAATAGCGAATTTGATGACGATTATGATAATGCATTATAATGATTTTGATGATGATGGTAATTTCGATGATGATGATGATGATGATGATGATGATGATGATGATGTCGAATTATGACAACGATGATGACGGTAATTACGATGATAATGTGCAAATGCTGATAGACCTGACGAAATGAGGATGTTCTAGGCACAACCAAAGACATTTGGTTCACTAAATATATGTACTACTGTAACGCGTTATGGTCGTTGGTTTTAAAGACCGAAGTTTAATTAACACGACAATGCCTTATGTTAACACAATAGAGAACAACTACAGCAACTACAATGTTACGTATGAATACCTATGAATGGTCGATATTATGGCTACTGACCTTTCTAAGCTCAACACGGTCAGGTTCATCACTGAGCACATGGTCGAGACGTTCTGCACGTAATGTACGAGCTTGCACATCACTGCTCCAAACTTCCACCTGTAGGAAAAGAATGCGGCACACTGCAAGACACGTAAACTTAGGGTACCAAATATCATCGGGCGTCAGTATGGACAATCTTAAACAACGCCGACGTCAAAGGTATACTGTCGTGAATATACATATAAATAATAATTAAGTGTATATTCATAAAACTCTAGATTTTAAATTATTGTTTACTTATAATTCACAACCAATGATTTATATTGTTCTTACTTAATGAAAATTTATATATTAATACTTGTCAAACACTGTTCATATATCATAAATTTAAATGCGGGTCATAAATAAATCAATGATATATCGATACGTTCGGCTTAATGTCCTTGACATGGCAGTTCCACTTATGCTGATTTAGCTTAAGATTTGTTGTATTTTCATTTGGACAATTTATGCAAACGAGAACATTAAATCAAGTTATTACTAAGACAATGCCTTTTGTATATTTACATAGCTCTACAGTATTTACATGGTCTTAATAAGGTCTACAGGCATGGCATTTATCACTTACTTATAAATACATTAATTAATGGCATATCTATAGGTACGACTTAATGCCGAGTTCCACTACTGCTAATGTAGCTAAAGATATGCTGTATTTTCATATTGACAATTTATGCAAACGAGAACATTCAATCAAGTTAATACTTAACCAATTTCTCAATAAACTGGTTCCATATGAGTTTACGTGAGGGGTCACTCCGAGTTCATGTGTAAGGATAATGTATTTCTTATGTACATTAACATAGCTCCACATTTTGTACATGGTCTAACTAAGGTCTAAAGGCTTGGCACTTACCAAGAGAAATGTAAACATAAAATACAATTATGGAATAATGTTATTTATAAATCATAAACCAATGCTGATATTTCTTTTTGGCGAATACAGTTTGCAATAACCCGTATTTCTTCACTTATCGTTTTACGCGCTGTATCCGCCCATCCATTATTTATCCAAGGATGTTAGAAAAACTGCATTCGATTTGATTTGTGTTTGTATATTTGTAAATAAATGGAGTGTTTACATTATATTATTACAATATTGTAACGTATATTTTTTTGTTTCGCCTGTTTAACTGTTAGTATATTCAAACACAACAAATACAATAATTTGTTGTTGAGAACAGTTCATATTAAAACGTTTTTGTTTTTTAAAGATTGGTATTCCTTTAATGCTTCCATACACGAACACGCAAATTGGTTAATAATCTTTGTCGAAAATGTTATTACAATAAAGTATAATTGTGTGTTGCATTGCAAACTAAACATTTGGAAACACTGAAAATATTATCATTAGGTAAAGTTCATGGAAACTTATGTTTTTCACTTCTATCTCTTGATACTCTCACAGAGATTGATATATATTAACAATGACAATTCTCTCGAGCCCCATTCAGTCACAAATCTCGTTAAGAAATAGCAAACAGCGTAGACCCAGATGAGACGCCGCATCATGCGGCGTCTCATCTGGGTCTTCGATGTTTGCATCGGGAAAAGAGGATTTAAACAGATATGACTCTGATACAAACATGACCCTAGAATGTATAACATGAAAATGTATAAAATATCAGAAGTTATTAAGGATGGGTAATCTAAAACAATAATACTCGAATAAGGCAACGTTTAATAAAATCTGTGAAAGTTCGTAAAACAGTTGAAACATAGGCAGCGTATTATGTTAGTGTTATTTGACCATGTATTTAACTTGTGAGTGAGCAAAACTATTTAGATTTGAATTGTACGCTATGGTGATATTTAATGATTCTATTTGTTCACCATATACATAATAATCCAAATATGCAGCATTTCCAATACTGTATGCTGCATATTATTAAGTCCACGCGTTTGTCTTCAATAAATGGCATTGAATTGTTATAACTAAACAAATCGACATTTTCTAGCCACGTTGTAACCATTTACAAACCAGAAAGATAAGACAAGAAAACAAACGGGATAAGAGTCTTACACTTAAGTTATCTGTGGTTTATGAAGTACGTAATGATATCAGGGGATACTAATATATAGTATCATTTTCGATTATAGTCAAACGATACATTTTATATTTGACCTTACACCATAAAATAACACTGAAAAAGAAGAATTTAAAAAACAAAGATTTTTCAATCTAAAAAAGTAAAAAAGGATAATTTTTAAGAAGATTTTTTTTTTCAATAACCCACTTTTTGTTAACGATACCCTAATGTATTAATTATGATTTAAAATGCAATATAACTTCGATGCCTATATTTTTAATTACCACCAGTTAAAGTATTTATTAGAAAGCAAACAATCATAATACAATTACGATCGAATTGTGTATTCATTGTCTTACCTTAACAGGTACATATAGCATGACCAACAGAAGGTCCGATGTAGCGAGACTCAGCAAAAATATATTGGTCACATTCTGCATTTTCTTAAATTTTACTACCGAAAAAATCACTTAACAGTTTCCGATTAATCCGAGTTTCATGGTAAGTCCGTATGTTATCGATACTGGTACCAGTTGTTCGATAGGTATGTTGTTAGGATCGGCCTCGTAGTCGTATTCCTCGTACATGTAATGAGGATCATCTGCGCTAAATCGTGCCATGGTTAAACAGAAGTTTTCGGATGCACTTTCTTGCATATTATCCTATGCATGCACACTGTTGGTAAATGCATTCACACTGTTTTTAAAAATGTTTACTCCCGGATTGGACTTTTGTACTTCTGTAATGGCGATGATATTAATATCAAGATTCATATCCTGTGTGTGATTTCTGATCATATCATGATAAAAACACACTGGGATATTAAAAATATATATTTAAATCTTAAACTGAATTAATCCTAGTTGTTTTTTTTTGTTGTTTTTTTTTGTTTTTTTTTTTATTTGATTCATTTCCTTTAATGTGAATTTATATCAAAGTAAGCAAAATATATTAATGAATAGTCCAAAATACAAAGGCGACTTCTTTCATATACGCCGGCATCACAAATTATAATATTTCAGTTATGCTATTCCTCTCTCAGATCACTCCGATATCAGCGCGCTGACACCATGCGCCTTTGGTCTGCCAGAGAAAAGTGTCGTTTTCTGAGAAAACTGGGCAAAATGCATGTGCGTAAATTGTCATCCCAGATTAGCCTATGCAGTCCGCACAGGCTAATCAGGGACGACAATTTCCGCTTTTATGGAATTTTTCGTTTAAAGGATGTCTCTTCTTAGCGAAAATCCAGTTTATGCGGAAAAGTGTCGTCCCTGATTAGCCTGTGCGGACTGCACAGGCTAATCTGGAATGACACTGTACGCACAAGCATTTTGCCCAGTTTTCTCAGAACACGCCACAAATACGTAGCATGATCAAGGGCGGTTCGTATCCAATAAAGTGGGGGCTATATGCCTGCGTTTTTAGAAAGGCCATTATTTAAATGAGTATCCACGTCGCATGTAATGACGCCCGTGACAAATTGTTTTCCCAAAGACGCTTTCGCAATATTCAATCTGCTTGCGTGCTGTTGAGTATTNGAGGCGTGTTCTGAGAAAACTGGGCAAAATGCTTGTGCGTAAATTGTCATCCCATATTAGCCTGTGCAGTCCGCACAGGCTAATCAGGTACGACAATTTCCGCTTTTATGGAATTTTTCGTTTAAAGGATGTCTCTTCTTAGCGAAAATCCAGTTTAGGAGGAAAGTGTCGTCCCTGATGAGCCTGTGCGGACTGCACAGGCTAATCTGGGATGACACTTTACGCACAAGCATTTTGCCCAGTTTTCTCAGAACACGCCACAAATACGTAGCATGATCAAGGGCGGTTCGTATCCAGTAAAGTGGGGGCTATATGCCTGCGTTTATAGAAAGGCCATTATTTAAATGAGTATCCACGTCGCATGTAATGACGCCCGTGACAAATGGTTTTCCCAAAGACGCTTTCGCATAATTCAATCTGCTTGCGTGCTGTTGAGTATTACAAATTATAATAGATTGAGTTTCCCTTTAGCTCAGCTGAAGACATTGGTATGTCGAACGGCTTTGATAAATACAATAAAGATGTATTCGCTCACACATGATATGTTTTGCATTTGGTTCAGTTGGCTTTCTTACTTACACAGTACGACATATAGATAAGAAAGTCGTGCGTGACACAGCGTTGCAGCACCAAATTTTAATTGGTTATCTTTAGTCATGTTGTGGAATGTTTGTCATATAATAAAATAATATAACAAAGTACACAGATATGGTGTTTAGAGTAATAGATGTGTGTACCGTGTCCGTCATGCTGTATGTTTGTTGATACAAATAACACAGTTCTTTTATTAAACCTCACACTTTAATCACACCATATTTGCATATAAATACAAAAAAATAAATTGTATCAAATTAAAAGTACTTAATGTGTTCACATCGTTCTGTCGTTATTTGTAACATTTTAATTCATGTTCACACGTACATGTTTGTTTGTGTGTTTCGTCAATAAAACGGAAACGGAAACAACAGATTACGAAGCAGACACTGTCGTAGACAACATCACGTGACAGTGTTACATTCCAGTAGTTGTACATTTCCTGGACAAGAGAACGCTAATTTAAACAAATGTAGGTACTAGCCTCTGTGTAATGTACTATTGTCTCTAAAAAAAAATAGTATTCTGGAAGTGTACGCTGTTTATAACCATCTTACGGGGTTCAAATTGATTGATATTTTCACTGTCGTATATAGCATATCAATAACAGACACATTTGACATACACGGTAAATGTGTAGCCATCGTCCAATTGTTCCTTGTATTAGAGTTGTGTATTTTTATCGACAATTGTATCATTAACACGTTATGTTATGCTCGAATGCGAGTAAAATTAGGCTTAGAAAATATAATTTATATTGATTTTTTATAATTTAATTCACGTAAAATGAATCTTTTAGAAGCTTGAATAATGGGTTGCTCGAAACTTTCTTAAATCGTCATAAAAGGAAACCTTCATAATATATACAAAGAGTTATTTAAGAAAGTAACGCTATAGGGCTAGGTTGTAAGTGCTGTTGAGGTTTGACGAGCTACATTTGAAATTAACTTCACATATAAATATATCAGTGTCTTGAAAATTGTAAGCCAGTGATTTCAATTAAGATTTTAATGTAGAATTTTGATCAGTGTATATGTTACAAAATGTCGGATACTAACATGTTAACGCAATACAATTCTGGAAAAGGAACCCTGCTAGCTTTGCTACCGTTCAATCCTATAAAATTAATATTTTTGTAACCTATCTTGTAACCACATACTACAATAAATATGTTTCAACCAATACAATTCTGAAAACAGATGACATACCATATATTTACATACAACATGTCGTACATTTTAAATAATGTAATAACCAGCTAACACTCAAATAGGTCGCTAGCCTGGCCTTAATAAACAATGAACGTGTAGTATTTGCACATGAGATGAAGTCGGAAACGAATTTCATTACAGCTCAGATGTTCCTATTTTGTTAGCGGGACAAAGAAACCTTACCGTATGTTAATAGAAACTAGACTCATGTATTGCAATTCCAAAATATAACGAAACGAAAGAGCTACCCAAAAATAATAAATGTTAGTAGATGTGTTACTATAGTATGTTAAACATGTAATACCCCACCTGGCTACAATGCATAGTGTTATTGTAGTTTTATAATAATGAACCAATGTGACCGTATGTTGTTATCATAAGCTGTTATTCTTGACACCTAGTTAGTTTTTCATTTTCTTAAGAACGTGTCTTATGTGATCATTTATTAGGTCAAGTTTGTTGTGTATTCCATTATGTTCATGTTTTCTTAGGCAAACCGTACAGCATTTTGTAATTTTCAACGTGACTGTTAACAAAAAATAAATCCCAGATTTATAATGGAAAAAATAGCTGCATAGTTTTAAGAAGAAAATTACGCAAGTGTTGCAAGCTATATGCCATACTTGCATATGCAATGTATTCTTTCTAGGTGATTTGGAAGGCCAAAATAATTTACGAAATTTTATAAAACGTGTTTTACTCAAGCATACTCCCATGCACACTGTAAAGAATGCATATACGATCTAACGTTTTTTTTAAACCAAAACAAAAGTTGAAGAAAAGCAAACCAGAATTAAATTCAGAAGGAGTGATGCCTGGACATCAGCGAAATTACAGTTATAAAGAGACAATAATTTCTGTTTGCAAAGTCGAAACTCAATAACATAAGCGTTTTTCGATTTATTGAAAATCGT
Organism: Dreissena rostriformis; assembly: GCA_007657795.1. Taxonomy (NCBI): domain Eukaryota; kingdom Metazoa; phylum Mollusca; class Bivalvia; order Myida; family Dreissenidae; genus Dreissena; species Dreissena rostriformis. The sequence goes on along the minus strand of VMBQ01002092.1, from coordinate 127,622 downwards.
CTGGGCCAGTGTATTTTCATATTACAAGTGTTTTTTTTTTTCTATAGAATATGTTTCATCCTTTGGTCAATTACACATTACAAAATGACGGACTGGCGATACGCATACATTTTCTTCTTCATTTCCAGGATACCTACTAAATACAATAACATGCCGACAGGCAGACAGTTCCATGGATTCAGTACTTTGTTACACGCACTGACATACTATTATTGATAACACTCTGCCACAAAATCACGTTTTAAGCAGAGTAGCTATTTATATTACAATTAAAGTCTTGATTTACCAAAGTGTGTTTATTATTCTGTGATATTGTATGCTTGTATGTAATTCCTGATGGCCCTATATATTGACTAAATGTTTTTAGCGATAACTCTTTTCTACAAAATTGATTTCAGACGTGATTAGAACGATAATATTATCTTAATTGAAGTCATGTCTGGAGATAAACACTGACAACATGCCATAAAGAAAATAAAAAAATACTTCGTAAGATTTCGGATGGTTAAATTTATTTTTGATTGTTAATCATACGCAACAAATCAATGCAACTATTTTATATTGGACGTGTATAAACCACTGAAACTGTTATTTAACGATATACGGCCTTTTAATTTTCAAATAAGCAACCTGACTAAATGGTATGCTTACGAATTGGTGGATGTGTTTATCACCGGTACGAGAGAAACCCTATAAGCTGTATAATCTTTTAGTTTATTGGTTACAATATACAGATCTAATATAGTCTATCAGCCAGATGGGTTGGGGTGTACCACTCAGGGGGGCAAAACAAAACCTATCCTACTTGATTGAATACTCAATATAAAGAAACAAAATGTATGATAATAATCTCAGATGGGCAGCTATTAGTTATTATTGAGCTGTTTCTATGGCAACCTGCAGGCTTTGACATTATAGCTAGTTTAGCTAGTATAATTCTCAAATATTTCTTCNATAAAATAAGCTTTTGCCCGTAAATTAGGTAGCACCTATTATCATATTATTTGAGCGCAAGGTCCGTTATTAATTGCCCCGAAACGCTTTTTTAATTATATAAGTTATTTCTACTACTCGGGGATAAACAATGTTAGTGTAACGTTACCCATTTAATTATTTTCGTTCAAATTATTCAGAATTATTTTTTTACGTCAAAACCAAAACGAGGCATCAAAACAATCGCGGTACAGCGGGAAGAAAGAGGAAATAAAAGATACATTTTAATAAACTATCTGCGAGATCATCCTGTTAACACTTGTTCTATTTTGGAAATGCATTTCTGCGATTTTAAGCACACCGTTGTGCTGATGTCACCAGTAAAGTAGTGGTAAACATCAATGATTGTCATTCAGTAAAGCATAAGAAAGTGTCCAGTGACTGAGTGAGATGACATTTCCAAAATACCATGGCATCACAATCATGTCAGTCCTCAGGCTCAACATATTCTAGACAATCGGTTGCCGACAGACAGGACGACAGTCATGATCTTAATGTTGTATCTTCTTCGCCGAGACCCAGTGCACGCCAGATCACTGACGGTGAGGACATGAGCGCTGTAGACGCAGACACTGGGCAAAGTTATCAAGGTCCGCACGACTGGAGGAAGAGATTAAAGCCTGTCAAATCGCCCCTTAAATCAGACAGTGATGATGGTGGACACCAAGGGTATGAATATCATGTTGCTGTTTTATTGCAGACATTGATTCCCAAAAGTATTTGAAGTCCACAGGACCTGTAGACTTAGATACCATGCAGGACCGGACTGGGATTCATAGGACCGAAACATCAATGTACAAACATATATATCCCAATACATTTGTGAAGTTAAGTGTTATATCGTTCAGTAACAACTCAGGTGTTCTATTAATACTTAGTGTTGGTTGTTTTCCTAAGCCGATAACTTGTACATGTATGGTTAGATATTTGTTTTGTTAATTCCAGGGGTGTCAATCAATTGACCCAAATTTGAAATCCGAAAAAATTAAGCTGGGGCCGCAGGGATAAAGGGCAGAGCCCCCATGGGGGCCCCCCCCCTCCCCCCCTGCCGGCAGGGAGGTCCTATAAACATGCAGCCTTTACCGGCCCAGATTGATCATTTCCGGCCCCCCCAAAAATGTAGAAGAAAGACAAAAATGAGATTTGTTAACAATATTTTGATATTATTATAATAATTATTGAACATATCCAATCTACACATGCATGTCAATAAGATTAACATTATTTTTCAATCAATACATAATAGTAATCATGCATTTATTCATGTAGAATGTCCAAGATTTTATTTTTAACTCCTGTGTTGATGTCAGTGTTGACAGTTCACGGGACCTTTGTTTATGCCCTGCTTGCTTACGAATTAAAAGGATAAAATGGGAACCAAAAACAAAACGCATGTGGTTGTCAATTTTGACTCTCTCCCTTCGTGGAATGTACTCGTATAGTGGTGACTTAGTGTGTTATTCGCTTTGATGACGCAACAAAAATATTTGGATACCGTATAAACACTTACGTCATTCAAAAATGAAACCAATGAAAAAACGATTTACGTAATCGGATTATTCATTATTCATTCGTTAAATCTAACTTTTGCATCGATACTTTTTGAAAATAGCTTATGGAATTTGCCATTTTTTTATAACCTGACACGAGGTCCTGAAATATTATAATCATTTCCAGATTTTCCAATTTATTATCGGAAAAATCCGAGGACCAATGGTATTTGGGAAGGACTGTATTGTACTTTTTAAGTCTGTCTAGTTGCAATTTGTGGAGAGTACAGTGCGAAATATGATAAACCAGACCATTCGGATCGCCGCATGTGAATTGTCATTCTATGAAAATGTTATAAAGAACGTCGAAAGTAAATTAAGATTGAGGAATCATACTGTATCCGAATACAACAGTCCGAAACATGTACATATTTTAGACATGAAATAAAATGTTCTTTATGCATATCGTTAGACTGTAGAAAATGAAAACCAGTTTTATTAACCTAGCAAATACATAGTCAATATATAATTTGGTTAACACATTGCTTTACAATCTGCTATATATTGCAGTGCTTTACTTTGCTAATAGATCTCTTAAAATTTCAAGATGGAGGACATTTCGTAGAATTGTAAGATTTTCGGAAAGTAGCGAAGAGGTTTCCTCAGTAACTGTTCATGTCAGTGCCAGGCGCTAACCAATCAGAAATCGATAAATAAAAGACCGGACAAAATCGGTACTGTTCACAAATTTCCGGAATACTGAGGAAGCTATGACAATATTCGTTCTCAAATGATCGCGCACTTGAACAAATTCTATAAAATAAATCAACTTTTCCTCTTGAATTATTTACCAGACATTCGGACCAGCAACATAGCATTTTCACTCGGACCTGTCTTTAAAACGTCGGTCAGGTCCGACGGTCCGACACTTTTGTGAATGTCTGTTATTGACACACAAATATTAAATTGTTGGACACCTTTTTATACACCCGTTGAAAACTGGACGTATTATAAGATCACCCTTGGCAAGCAGCGACGGGCGGCGGCGGCCACAGCAGTGTCCGCTCTCTAATTCAAAAACCTTTCATCCAATCTTCACCATACTTGGTCAGAAGTTGTATCTAGACAATATCTAGGTCAAGTTGGAATATGGGTCATGCTGGGTCAAAAACTAGCATGGTGTCCGCTCTCTAATTGAAGTAGTTTTCATCCGATCTTCACCAAATTTGTTCAGAAGTTGTGTCTAAATGATATCTGGGTCAAGTTCAAATATGGGTCATGCTGGGTTAAAAACTAGGTCACAAGGTCACTAAGTGCATTTTAAGGATTTAGCATGGTGTCCGCTCTCTAATTGAAGTAGTTTTCATCCGATCTTCACCAAATTTGGTCAGAAGTTGTGTCTAAATGATATCTAGGTCAAGTTCAAATATGGGTCATGCCGGGTCAAAAACTAGGTCACAAGGTCACTTTGTGCATTTCAAGCATTTAGCATGGTGTCCGGTCTCTAATTGAAGTAGTTTTCATCCGATCTTCACCAAATTTGCTCAGAAGTTGTGTCTAAATAATATCTAGGTCAAGTTTAAATATGGGTCATGCTGGATCAAAAACTAGGTCACGAGTCTCTTAGTGCATTTCAAGCATTTAGCATTGTCTCCGCTCTCTAATTGAAGTAGTTTTCATTCCATCTTCACCGAATTTGGTTAGCAGTTGTGTCTAGATGATATCTAGGTCAAGTTTAAATATGGGTCATGTTTGGTCAAAAACTAGGTCACAATGTCACTTAGCGCATTTCAAGCATTAAGCATGGTGTCCGCTCTCTAATTGAAGTAGTTTTCATCCGATCTTCACCAAATTTAGTCAGAAGTTGGGTCAAAAATAGGTCACAAGGTCACTTAGTGCGTTCAAAACAATGGTAAAGTTATGTCTTGCTTAATTCTCAAAAATATATCATTTTGCCACTCAAATGGTAAAGTTATCAAGTTGTCCAAAACCTTCAAACGTATCTTGTGACACTTTGGCACTCTTGTTCCGCTTAGTTATATTTTAGGACCATTTTATTTTCTGCAAGCTAGTATATGACCCATTTAAACAACTAGGAACATATAATCTTATTTTAAAGGCCTGGATAAACTAGGTGTCAGAAACTTAACTGGTACCTGTGTAGCAGGGTTTGGTATAAGGAGAACTTATACTGCCTTGCTATATGAGCTAGCTTTTATAGCAAAGTGGTAGAGTGTCTGCCTTGCAACCAGGAGGTCAAGGGTTAATCACCGTGGCAGTCGGGGATTTTCTGGCTGGGTTACACCTCTTAATCAAATTTTTTGATGATGTCTGTTATTTTTATAACTGAAATTTAGAACTTGGTACACTGCAGATCCACTATTATCTTGATCCGTTATTTGTGATGTGCAATATATATTGCAAGCCAGTCATGGACCCCGTTTTTGTTTCACTCGCTTTAATTTTCTGTTTAATGCGACATTCATAAATAAATCCAGTTTAGTCCAGATTGTTTTCCTGCATTGTACATCACATTCATTTCACGCTTGTATAGTCGACAAACAATAACCCCACTTGCCCAATGTCAAAGGTCGCGTGTCACCTTTGACAACATTCTCCATTGAATTTGCTTTAACTGACATGATGCAAGCTTCTTGGTAATCGTATCAGCCAATAAGAGTTCAGGCAGGCGAATACATGCCGTCCCAAAATGTAGGTGCATACAGTTACTGTAAATGTCACAGATCAATACTGACCAACCTTATCGACTGTTGCGCTGTAGATACAGAGTAAACAATTTGTTTTTTATTTAGGGAAAGTTTCCACTTTTTTTTTTAAATGCACTACCATTTTTTTAACCAAAAGTAAAAATCTCAGGGTTCTCTGCACTACGAAGTTATTTGTTAAACTAATATCAAAGCCCATGCTTTCCACGAGGAAGAATGAGTTGATCTTGTGCATGAAATCTAATATTCACATGCTTTTAATCAGTATAAACGATTTACATCAAATACATGAGGACTGTTTGTTTGCGGCCAGAATTTGTTAACAGGCTAATCTGGGGTAACACCTACCGCACATGCATAAGGCTGAAAAATAAATAAACCCATGGTTGGTGAATCCTTGATTGACATGTATCAACTGGTTGATTGTTTCAGTGATGGGCAAGACAATGCTGAGGAAAAACCCAAAAGTCGGCCTTTGCCTCCATGGAAAAGAGATTTGTTTGAGAAAAATAAAAAGGTGGCAAGGGTGAGTATGTCTTCCTAATTACTGTTAATCTCAAATTAAAAATTCAAAATTTCAAAACTAAACAGTCGATTTTGAGACTGACATTTCATTTGGAAAATATTTTTTACCTTTTAAAAAATATTTACCTTTCACAATTTTGTTTACAAAGGGAGAGTACTCTACTAGCATTGTATTTTAATTGATTGCACCAAACAAAAACGACTTGTTTGTCTATTATCATGGTCAAGATTAACGCAAGTTATGGGCGAATATAATTCTTTTTAACATGTTTGTGCACTGTGTCAGATAAAAAGAAGGATTTGAATGTTAAAATATGAAGATTTATATTTAAATTGTTACGTGTTTTCACTACTTATTTTGTGTAGACTTTAATCAATCATAATTAACTCTTCATTAAATATTTATCATGTAAATAACACAATATATATTGTGTTAGACTAGTAAATATGGTCAGATTTGGTGTTGGTCTTCTAGAAATACACTTGAACATTATAATAATAATGAAATGAAAAATGCATGTGACAACAAACTCTGGTTTCCATACCTGTGTTCGGTATTTTGTCAAAATTTAAATGTTATTAAAAATTAATTGTGCTATAATGTCAATTTTTAACGTAATCAAACTTTTTATTTATTCTTCATGCACATTTTTTAGCAATAAGACAACTTCCAAATTTAGGCAATTTTACGTCGTGAAATTCCCAATTTAACCTAGGTACTTTTTCCCGAAATGGTAAAAAAAAGGCTTCGCTTAGTTGAGCAATAACTCTAAGTTGGCACTTAGGCAAAATTGCAGAAGTAATATTTTGGCTTTAAAATAAAAGAATGTACATAATATTAATAAAAATAAAAATAATGTTTTCATAAATTATAAAATATCAGTGTTAACTGTTATTAAAACGATATAAGTGTGTTCTTTTCATAATCCTTTTTATCCCCCGCCAATTCGTTGAAATACACATTTCGAGTTAATCATTTTCTAATTGAAAAAGCTGACATTTACAATGTCATGTCATCCTCATGGCAAGCATGAAAGTTTGTACTGCATATTGGTGAAATGTGGCATCTGTTTTCCCAATTGCAATGACAATTTTCTCTCAAAGAAATTAGAAACAGCTGTATCGGTAACTTAATTGGCATATTGATTGGTCAGTTTTTACAGCGACATTAACTTATTATATTAACTGCCCACACAAACAGTGTGTATTTTGGCTGGGAATTATTAAATAACTTTGCAAATTTTGAGTGGTAAAAAGGTCAAGGTCAATGATGATCTTCAAGGTCAAAGGTCAAAAAAACAAATTCCAAGCACCCACAGCAGAGCGTTGGCATCCGCTTGACGGTGCTCTTGTTAATCTCATTATTTATTGGACGTTAAAATAAGCGTCATGCGGCTAAGACTTAACCCAAAAATTTCCCATGATGCATCTGTGTCTGCATACATGTGTAATTAGAAAGGATGTGAAGCAAAATTTGGCCTGTGCATCCTGTTCCTGTTATCTTTAACCTTTTGCATGCTGGGAAATTTGTTGTCTGCTAAAATGTCGTCTGCTGAATTTCTAAAATTAGCATTTTNTTAGCCAAACAGAGCTTGAATAGCGAATTTTATTGGGAACCTATAGACCTTATATCGTTTTTTACGAATGTCGGGACAAATCGTCTCATATCGGGACGCCGGGACAAAGGGCCCAAAAGCGGGACTGTCCCACCGAGATCGGGACGTCTGGCATGTATGAACATAGCAAGTACTAAGGGTCAGCTATTCTTGCGGGTGGCCGTTTGTCATTGTGTATGCTCACAGTTTTATTACAAACAACATCTTAGCCCTAACTGTTTGGCCAATGCTGCGAAAAATAGGCATGAACGTTGCTGGTTTATAGCCCTTCATCAAAGAATTTCATACAATGCAGTACTCTGTTGGTCGTTGCAACCAAAAGAAAAAGACCTTTAACTCCTCCAAAATTGCAAGGGCTAAGGCTTATATCTTTTGCACAAACCTTTGTTTGTTAGACATCTAGAAAGATTGGTCAAATTATGGCCCTGGACGGTCAGTCCTCCAATAAATTGCAACAAAAAGCAGAGTGCAACACCCATTGCCTTTACTCTAATTAAAAGTATCAGTTAAAATTGGATATTAAGGGACTACAAACTGAGTTTTCCAAATCCTTGTTATAACAAAACTTTAAACCTTTAAAATTAATAATGAAAAGAACAACTGATAAACAAAATAATATTCAGCACTGCAGCAGACAACATTGCAGTTTTAATGTTATAAATGAGCCTCACTCTGTGAAAAGGGGGCTTAATGCATGTGCGTGAAGTGTCGTCCCAAATTAGCCTGTGCAGTCAGCACAGACTTATCAGGGACGACACTTTCCGCCTGAACTAGATTTTTGCTAAGAAGAGACTTTCTTTAAATGAAAAATATCATAAAAGCGGAAAGTGTCGTCCCTCATTAGCCTGTGCACATGCATTAAACCCCCTTTTCACAGAGCGTGGCTCATTTTCATGATTTTCTCGTAAAAGGATACTCATATAAATTTAAGTTCACCTCGCAAAAGTAATACTGTGCATACAAATGCCATTTTTAGAAGTTTTCACCATGCCATTTAACCCTCATTGTCTTCCCTTAAAATTCAAGGTCACATTTAGATGTAAAAGGTAAAATTTTACCATTAAACGGCTTTTTTTTAGTTGAGTGGAGTTTTGAGACAAAAGTGAAATGTTTACTTACCATTATGTAGAAAATACTGACGTTTACATTATCACCTCCTTCTGGAGCATACAAACTGGAAGTTACATATACATGTCGTTGTGCAGATCAACGAACAGTTGAAACAGGTGACATTAACAACTTTTGAACATTCATGTTAGCAAAATTATCATATGAGTGCCAGTTCAGTGTTGTCAATCTTTAGAGTACTAGAAATTCATGTATGTCCGGAATTGATGACGTAGCATGCAAGAAACCTGTTAATCTGTATACATGTTGCAAACCTTTGAGGGAATGTTATTTCAGGATTGAAATATTCATTTATATCATGAAAAAAATGTTTATTGTCATCTTGTGAAATGTTAAAACATATGGAATAATATTATATTATTGTAAGGTATTAAGTTTTGAGACCTGTGATTTCAATACTTTGGAATACGACATTGCATCAGAGATGAAAGTTGCTCTATCCAATAAGGTATCTGGAATTCACTGCTTGATCTATAATTTAAAGTTATGTACCTAGTTAATTATATGGTTCGTCAGAACAAGTTCAATTTGAAAAAGATGGAAAGGGAAGTAAATACTTGGACTTTTCAACTTAAAATCAGTTACTTTCCTGCCATGATAGCATATAGTTGCTTCCTTTCTTTAATTTAATTACCTGGTAAATTAATATATTTATTTTGTGCTTGCATCTTTTACAGCTGGTACGTAGGGAGAGCTCCGGTCGAAGAAATCCAGTGAGTAGCCTTTTTATTTTGTTCATGTGAAGTAAACTCAGTTATGTTTCTTATTTAATGTCTTACTGGTTTCTTATACTGGTTCCCAATCTTGTGCATGGTTTTATGCTACATCTTTATGTATTTGAAATTTTAATTTAAGATGTGTTAAGCTTTCTCAAAGGGTTTAAACTGAGGCAGTCTGATTAATGTGTTTTGTTCATATTTATTGAAATAGACTTTGTCAACAGTAAGTTACATACCTTCTTTTAACCTCAAAAATCTGTCTCAAGGTTAGAACCATTATTTTCCCCTTCTATAAAAATCTGTTCAAATTAAAATCAACAACAACTTTTTGCCCCCAAAAGAGAGGACATTTGGTCCCTGTTGCAAATAGGGGGGAAAGCTCTGCAATTCATCATTTAAAATTGTGAGAAAATCTTTTTTCTTTATACAACTGTGGGTTCCATATTTGAAACCACCTTATACATAGATAACAGTAGTTATGTCATTATTTCATAGACTAGAAAAGAATGGCTTGTTTCATTTGATAATGACAAGTCTGATGGATTTAATTATATTATTTCATTTGATATCTGACTTGAACATGTTTTAAAACCACATTCTTATGTTCAGAACCTGAAGGTAAAATTCTTGACTGTTATTGTACTGGCATTGTTCCACTTGTAATGTTGTATCTATAAATGACCGGTGTCATGCGAAAATGGGTCTTAAGCCATATGCTCCCAGCATAGCTCAAGACAAGCCCCATCCGCACAGTGGGATCAGGAGCTACCCTGTGTGCTAAAAAACCAAGAAACCTTGCATGACTTTATAGCGAACCCATTTCGGCATGACGCAGGTCAAATGCTGTATTTGTGCAATGTTCTCTTTATATATTCCAGTGTTTTTATGCCCTCGGTAGGGTGGCATATAGCAGTTGAACTGTCAGTCCCTCTGTCCGTCCGTCCGTCAGTCTGTGTGTCCGTCCGAAAACTTTAACGTTGGTCATAACTTTTGCAATATTGAAGATAGCAACTTGATATTTGGTATGCGTGTGTATCTCCCGAAGCTGCACATTTTGAGTGGTAAAAGTTCAAGGTCAATGTCATCCTTCAAGGTCAAAGGTCAAAAAAACAAAATCAAGGGAAGTAATTAGCTTTAAAAAGGGAGATTTTCTAAATTNTTCTATGTACAATGCTTAAATAACATACAGATACACAACAGTGTAAGCATCTGACGTACATGAACTTCTATGTACAATGCTTAAATAACATACAGATACACAACAGTGTAAGCATCTGACGTACATGAACTTCTATGTACAATGCTTAAATAACATACAGATACACAACAGTGTAAGCATCTGACGTACATGAACTTCTATGTACAATGCTTAAATAACATACAGATACACAACAGTGAATGGTTGAATTCGTGCATTTTGTAGGAGCATCGATAGTTTCATCTACTGGTTCGAAAAGTTGATACATAATTGAACGTAAATATTTTGTAACGACACTGTTTTTATTGTATAAAAAGCACTATAATATGTGTTCTTTTCAGATAACCCGTGCATACCGAATCCCTGTCAGAACGGTGGCATATGCAATATAGCTGGGTTCACGTATAATTGCACATGTACTTCCGGATATGAAGGGCCAAACTGTTCAACAATTGTAACAACAACAACAACTACAACAACCACTACTACAACAACAACTACAGGCACTACTACTACAACCCAAAAACCTCCAAGTAAAATGGTTAAAAAAGCAAACCGAAATGATCAAATCCCAATAATTGGAGTGTATATGAACATTTGTACTTTACGAGATTATCTCAGAGAAATGTTTCGGTGGTTAATTCTCATGAGGTACATTGCGCAATTCAAAGCCATATAAATTAAATCGTAGGCCCCCTGCATGGAATGGTCCATTGACGACCAACAACGCACAAACTAAGATACAGCTGTAGACTCTTGTTACTACACATTGACACAATAATGTAAATGTATATTCTAATATTTTACAACACAATATTCTTCAAAACATGATTGACTTAAAAAACTCTATCACATTAAACGTGTCTTCGTTCACAACGTTTATATTTTAAAATGTAAGACTGTTTGCCGAAAATGTATTTATTTTCTAAGTATGATTTGTTGCTTTGTTTATTGGTTCGGAACCAATACTACAAAAATCAAGAGACCTTGCAATATGTGCACTACGCCTTAATAATTAACATGTACATTATTCGGAGCTCCAATAACCTATGCGATCACGGAAACTTTGTTATAAACCCATTTAACCCGTACAAACAAATGCGGACCAGTTTATCCTTAATGGATAGGTGCATAGAAAATAATAACGGTTGTATAAAACGAATTGTCTATCTACCAGCTTTGTTTGGAACCAAAATAAGTTTTGGTTTTTATTCCAAAATTCAACCTATTTCGGCGTAACTGTGTTATTTCTATTTTACCGTTCAGACGACAGATGTGATCCCAATCCTTGTGCAAATGGCAGAACATGCACCAGAAATGAGATTGACTTTACTTGCGCATGCGGTGGGATTGGAGACACGTGTTCTGAAGGTTTGAATAGTTCATCTTAAATGGACATGTTCATAGAATTTGGTATGTTTGAAAAATAGCGTAAACTATTATTATTATATTTGCGTATGGTTCTTGTATTTTATAGTGATAATCAATAAGTGATTGCATACGCGCATTGTTAGTTGCCCTACGTTTTCTCGATTGAAATGTACCATTTCCAAATCCATATGTTTATATTGTGCCATTTATGTCAAAATATCAAGACGTTTTTTTTTTCCTATATTTGCAAATTGCATGCGGAAATAGCTCAACTAACCATCTGAAGCGCTTAATTTTATAGATATAATTCTGATAACGCAAAAAGACACGTATTGCTTATTAATTTGACTTACTAAGCCATTTAGTAATGTCCATTTACACTTGTATGTTTAGAGATTATTTCTATGCTAAGTGTGAGGTTTAGGACCGCTGCACCGGTTTAAACCCCAAATGCTAAGGCCCGAGCTTTATTATTGTTTTCATGTTGTACGTCGTCTTCTATGTATGGTATTGAGTGGTATTAACAATTGGTTATTTCATTTAAATAAAAGAAAAGAGAATAAGGATTTATACTGATAATGTTATGATATTTCACGATTTCTACATATTGAATAGCATCAAAACATGACGGTCGCATGTAAATGGAAACAAGAACTAATAAATAGTAGCTCATACAATCGCAATTTAATTAAAAAATGTTTTTTTAAAATCACTTATTAAACCTATTTTTTTTTCAATTGACATATGTTCTTAATTTCTTGGCCAATCTACATTAAAATGTTCACAATTGTTTCTTGGATATTCCTCTACCAACTCTGTTCATATACTTTCGCATCGCTGAGCACGAGACCGCCAATGCTTAAATTAGGTATGCGTCTTAATGCATTTTCCTTTTATCAAGCAATTTTACACACACGCTCATTTGGTGATCCTATTTCAAAATCATGAAAACGTGTCTTCTTATTGCACAACATTACAGCTTGAGCTAAACACAGAATTGTGGAACACTTAAATATACTTCAATATTGTATTCTCATGCACTTTATTAATTCTAATACTCTAACCGGGCTGTTTACAATTGTTCCAATTCAAATGTCAATTTTCATTTAGAAGTATTGAATTTGTCATAAATATTCATGCATATGTTATCCATCTTGCATTTATTTTTCGCAAATAATGATAAGATGTTAAGTAAAGAAAACTTTATTTTATACACAGTTTTTAAAATGCATATATGCACAATTTTATGGAATCAAATATAGTAGATCAGTATTTTTATGTCATCTCTATATTTAACAATTTTTAGACAAAAACAAAATTTAAGATTAAAAAGAAACCACTTAATATGTTTATCCCTTTTATATACTGAATATTTAACCTGAATACTTTTTTCCAACATGGACATGTTCCCTTACTTGAAACATAAGTGTCCGACCTTATGGGACATTCGCATTTTCCTATTGTTTTTAATGTTAAGAGAGTAAAGAAAATTAGTTTAACTTGGTCAACACTATTAAGAAATCACGTTTTGAGTTCACAATGTCTATTACTTACTTTCCACGTGTTCAACGGCGGAGAGCTTTTTTATCAATGTACCTGTACCCATTGATCAAACTTGGATGTTGGTAATTTAGACTTGTCCAGCCTTTGATATTATTTGTTTGTAATCAACTTTACTTTATTTATAAAACTATATAATGCACACTAGTCTTTAACACTTATAATTTATTATTTTGTGTGTGTGCAATGGTGCAAGCTTTTGCAACCGTTTCCATTATTTTGTGTGCAAAGATTCAGTCTTTTGCAATCGTTAAAGTCTAATATCGAATTACTGTTTTCAACTATATTAGTCTCTTTCTAACGAATTAATGGTTTTCACGAGACACAGTCAGACACGCGTGCGAAGCAGCTGAGCTACCATTAGCTTATTATTAATAAGTGTTTAAGGTCGGTAGTAAATATGCTTTAGTAGTATATTTGTGTTAAAACATTTCAGTTAACCCCTGTAAATCGTCACCGTTCATCTGCTCTAGTGTTGCAAGTTGGCGCGGGGACACGTGCAATTCAGGTAAACGTAATTAAATCGAATTATGATTCTTTTTATTTCTTTTGAATTTGACTTATTACGCTATGAAGTTAATGTTCATTTTCACTTGACGTGTTTTGCGATTAATTCAGGGCTCAGTGTAAGGTTTGGTATCCCTTTAAACGGTTTAAACCCCCAATGCTTTACAATGACCCAGCTTTAATCATGACTTTATTTTACATGTCGCCTTCTATGTGATGGCTTATATAGTACGAGCAACTGGTTATTTTCCTAAAATAAAAGAACAAAGAAAAGTAATGCATATCCAGAAAATGTTTCTGGAGATTTAGTATTAATATTCATTTAATAGGCACAAAACATACTCAAAAAAAACAAATAAAAGTTTGTACACTCGAAAATCGATTGAAAGATTAATGTTTGTTAGGTTGCTTTTTAAACTTTTAGGTTTTATTCATTTGGCATATTTGCTTCTTGGTCAACTTTTGTAAAACATGTATGCGACTGTTCATTCAGATTCTTCTACCAAACATCTTAACATGGTTCCGCAGATTTTTCTTGTCATTAAACAATTTGACAGTAATGTTCATTTGAAGGTACTATAATGCCCAAATTATTCAAACTTATCGCTCGATTGCACAGAATTCAGCTTCAATTAAAATAGAAATTATTCCAAAAAAAAACAAAGCAACACACCATAATTTCTTCTCTTCATTAATGGTAACACTTGATTTTGGTCAACATACTTAGGAAGTTGGAGTATGCCAAATGCAGGAACTGGCTTATGTATGATTGAAGATGTGTAAGTTGGTACCAATACATGATTAATATCACGTGTTCATTCCCATAGTAATGTTTTTTTTTTGCAAGAAAGTAAAATAACTCGTTAAAAACACCGTAACATAATAACAAGTGATAGTTAAATATATTAAAGGTCATCGCCACAATTCAGTATTAAATTGGAATGTTTTATGTCTGTACCCTCAATGATTATTTCAGAATTTCACGGACAACTGAGGATAGTGTGACATACTTTGATTATTGTGAACACGTGTTTATCATACAATTAGTTTGGCTGATTTTGCATATGTGTACAATTACACAATTAAGGATACACGTTTATGAAATATGCACATACTTAGTATTTGTTTCGCCTTTATTTTCAGAATATTTATTTACGATGTACATCGTTATTCCAGTAGTTTTGGTATTCCTGCCTTAATACTTTTATCAGCATTGTTGGTTGACATCATTCACTACAAATGGTAAGTATTGTTCAGCCAAAAAATTACTTTATATTATTTGTTTTTTCTTCTGTTAAACGTCGTTATTAAGGATGTATACAAGCGTGGAAATCAACACAAAATCTTAGACGTTATACAAATTGTAATATATTTTTACATGACGACGTCAGATATTGCATTGAAATGCAACACTACCTGCAATTTAACGTTGGTGGATTATTTATTGTAATTATAAGATTGAGACATTAATAGTTTAAAAAATACCAGAAGTTGTTTCTACTCATCTTAGATTATTACTTGATCGCCTATGTCGTTAAAATGTTCGTCTGTTGCAATGTCGACATGTTTTTCAGGCGCCCTTACCAGTTACTAGAAGACCGGATTAAACATTGACTTACTATATTGTACTTTGCCAGTCGGTAAGCATTGCAACAACGTTGGCGCTGAGGGTTACATTTCTTATCGGCTATATCGACATATCCGTCAGAAGATGGTCTGCATTATTATTGTTATATTTGGTGTTTGCTAACCATTAAAAATGTTAAAGGACTCAGTTGCATAAGGCATGAGAGGTATAAGCCAACCCTTACAGTTTGCCCCATTTGTTTGCCATACGAATGTGTGTAAAATGACTGAGTTAGAGCAAACCTCGTGCCAACTCATGCAGAAAGATCTATATACCCAAATTAATATATGCCTACCGCTTGATAATAGAAACAAAAAGTGTTTAATGAGGTATTATGGTTTACGGTACGTGTACATCAAATGACGCTTTTCACTCCTAGAACAACTTAGAATGATATTCTTTATTGTATTACAGAAAAAACATTTTTGGTGTGTTATTTCACATGCTTTTATGCTTTATATAAAACATAACAAATGTTGATATTCATATCTACAATCAATATATCCTACCGTGTGATATTTTTTGTAAATCTCCTGTGTGTGGTCAGGGAAATGTCCATTATTCTCTTATTTTAATGTGAATGCAATATGTTAAATAACCTTATAGTTCAACTGTATATTTCGTTACCTACTGAATAAATTACTAAAGAACTATTTAACGAGCAATTAATTTGCATGTCCTATATATATGCGTGTTGTTTTATTTGCGACGTTTTATATAAAGATGCGTGCAACCTGCATTAATATCAACAATTTGAGACTCCGAATGGCTTCGATTATAATATTGCTAATATTATAGTATTTCATACATGTATCTGCTTGTATACTTAAAAGAAAACGTATATGTTTTGTTAAACGCATGCATAGTACGGTATACCATGGGAACTTTCCACACTATTGTGATTTGTGTAAATTATAAATTATATATATATAAGATTTTTTTATCCTCATATCAAAAACATATCCATAGTAAAAGTTCACATTCTTTCAATCAATTAATGAACATTCACATTTTTCAGATTAGCATTTTGGAAAATATATCCATACTAACGTTTTACATTCAAATAATTTATAAATAAAGACTAACAGTTTTCAGATTTGACACTATTACTTAATTTCAATACGATTAATAGTTTGCTTCTTCCTGTATGAAATTATAAATGCAGTCATCCGAACCAGAAGTATTTATATATTCACAATTGTAGGCTAGAATCTTAAAGCGTTATTGCTGAAATAAATGTTGTTGTATTAGCTTTTGTATGTCATTTATTCTCGTTGACTGTATGGTTATTGTAAATTGTATAAACCATATGTATCCCCATTGACAATACTCGACTCTGATTGACTGATTGCCTGTCACGTAAGGGTCTATAAAAAAGTGATTTAGACCTCCATTTCAATATACACCTTCGCAAATGTTGAAACTAAATTATATTTTATTAAAAATCAAAAATGGCTTCCAAAATAAACGAACACAATCTGTTGGACTAAAATTATAACTAATTTTAAGTGAAAAGAGATGTTTTAACGCTTCAAAGAGAGAAAAAAAGTTTACCACACAAGGGCTCGAACCACTGACCCATGGAGTAAAAGCCAAGCGCCGAAACCACTCCTTCAGAGGCACAGCTGACATGACCTCGGGTAGCTCCGACATTATCCATTCGACCATTGGCAAATTTCATTGTGCGGGTGCAGTCGAGCAAATAAATCACGTAAACAATGTCTTCAACTATTCCGAAAACAGAAATTAAAGCTACCAACAGCTAGTTGCAATATCGCCTTAAACTCACTGTTTTAACTTGCACATTAAAAAAAAAGCATTTGACTTTCTTGTAAACTGCTATCCCAAACAGCACGTGCAAAGTCAAGTGACGTGTGCACAAGACAACATATCACAATTAAGGTTAAAGATCACCAATAATATTAGAATCCTCGACATATTGGGCTACATAATCAAGTACCGTTATTCCATTCACATGCAATGCTAACTATGTATGATAATTGGTGTTGCTTTTTTCATACATTCTCGTAGTCAATATCTTTATATATACTCAGTCTGAATACCCCCACTCTCGCTGTTTAATGAATCCGGGTCGTTTCGCCCTAATTACCGTTCGCCCCTGAGTCGTCTCGCCCTTAATCCCGTTCGCCTCGGGTCGTTTCGCCCTAATTCCTGGGTCGTTTCGCCCTAGTTTTTTTATACATACAGCGATTTTAAACGAGTTATCCTTAGCTTGTCACAAGCTGAATGGGATATTTATGTATCATAATGTTTCCAATAATTAATTGCAATTCAAATCAAACGGATAATTGCGCAATCATCAAATTTGTAATAATAAAATAATCTTTAAAATGTTGACTACAAAATAGCTACAAAATCCATTGCTAAATGGTATAAAACCTTTCTTAAATCATATAATCAGTACAAATCAAACCGGTTTTATTAAAGGAAGATACATTGGCGAAAATGTTAGACTTTTACAAGAAATTATCGAACAATTGGATGAAACTAACGAAGCCGGTCTCATATATTTTTCTGATTTTAATAAAGCCTTCGACAGTCTTGATCATGAATTTATGTTTAAATGCCTCCGCCATCTCGGTTTTAATGAACACACTTTACAGTGGGTTATGTTATTCTACAAAGATGCATTATCTTGTGTTACAAATAATGGTCATTTTTCTGATTTTTTTTGTATAAAAAAAGGGGTCAGACAAGGATGTCCTTTATCGCCTTACCTGTTTATTATATGCATTGAGCTGATGTCGATAGACATAGAGCTTAACACACAAATAAAAGGAATACAAATTAATAATATAGAACTAAAACAATCACTTTTTGCTGATGACGCTTCTTTCATACTTGACGGTTCGCGTATATCGTTTGAAACATTAATTAAAATCATAGACGAATTTGCAGCTATATCCGGACTTACTTTAAACAGGCATAAATGTAAAATCCTTAAAATAGGTGCACTTAAAAATAGCCCAATTGAGTTTTGTAAACACAAACAGTTCATCTGGAACTCTAACCATGCCTCAACTTTAGGGATAGAATTTAGCAACGAACCAAGAGAAATAATGTCATTAAATATTCCTGCAAAAGTTCATGCTTTTGAAACTTGTTTAAATAAATGGAAACGTTGGAAACTATCGTTAATTGGAAAAATTACAGTTTTGAAAAATTTTGCAATACCCAAGCTTGTATATCCATTAACAGTGCTGCCAAATCCATCTCACGAAATCATTTCAAAAATAAAATCGCAATGTTTCCAATTTCTGTGGGACAAAAAACCAGACAAAATTGCCAGAAAACGAATCATACAAGATTACACCGATGGTGGCTTAAAAATGTTAGATATTGACCTATTTTTAAAATCCCTCAAAGCCAGTTGGGTAAAAAGATTACTATTTCAACCAGACTCAAAACTGATGAAAATATATACCAATATGCTAAGTAATTATGGCGGNATGTTCCACTTTCTAACTTGCTAGAGTCCTTCATTATCACTCCTACTGATGTTCACGATATTCTCCAAACTCTCTCGGTAGACAAAGCATCAGGACCTGACGGTAT
The DNA here is from genome assembly GCA_007657795.1 of Dreissena rostriformis. Classification (NCBI taxonomy): domain Eukaryota; kingdom Metazoa; phylum Mollusca; class Bivalvia; order Myida; family Dreissenidae; genus Dreissena; species Dreissena rostriformis. Next base: position 108,586 of record VMBQ01002092.1, on the reverse strand, counting down.
AAGTAACCGTATCTTGAAAGAATGTAGACACGAATTGTCCCCCTCTTTATGTGACTTTTTTAATTTTTCACTCGACAAATGTATAATGCCAAGCTGTTGGAAAGAAGCGAACGTCAGTGCAGTTTTAAAAAAAGGTGACCCTAAATTAGCGATTAACTACCGTCCTATATCATTGCTTAATACAATGGAAAAAGTGTTTGAAAAAATAATATTTAAACACGTGTACAATCACCTTATTAGCAACAAAATTCTGACCTCATTTCAGTCTGGCTTTCTGCCAGGCGATTCAACCACAAACCAACTAACCTATATTTACGATACGTTTTGCAAAGCCCTCGACAATGGATTAGAAGTAAAAGCTGTCTTTTTTGACATTAGTAAAGCGTTTGATAAAGTCTGGCACCTGGGTCTTTTACATAAACTGAATAATATTGGCATCCGTGGAAAGTTACACTCTTGGTTTACAAACTATCTTAATGGAAGACGTCAACGCGTAGTACTTCCAGGCGCAGTTTCAAATTGGGCTTCACTAGAGGCCGGTGTTCCACAGGGCTCTATATTAGGGCCCCTTTTATTTCTAATATTCATAAATGATATTGTAAACGATATCCAAAGTAACATTCGTCTATTTGCCGACGACACATCCCTATATATTATCATAGATGACCCAAACACGTCAAATGCAATTTTGCATAACGATATCAACCGAATATCTGACTGGGCCTTAAAATGGCATGTCTTATTTAATCCCTCCAAATCTGAAACACTTACATTCTCCAGAAAGCAACATCCGAATACCTATAATTTCACAATGTTGTCAACGCCAATACCGGAAGTAAGCTCTCACAAGCATCTAGGAGTTTTCCTTTCTAACGATTGTAAGTGGCACATCCATATTAAATATATATCAGATAAAGCATGGAGTCGAATTAATATTATGCGTAAATTGAGATTTAAACTTGACCGTAAATCACTCGAAATAATTTATACGTCATTTATCCGACCGCTGATAGAATATTCAGACGTAATATGGGATAATTGTACTCAAGCAGAAAAACATGAACTTGACAAAATTCAAACCGAAGCAGCGCGCATTGCATGTGGAGCATCCAAATTAGTATCCTTAAACGATTTGCAAAAAGAAATTAACTGGGAACCGCTTCAAGATCGACGCGACAAACATCAACTAATACTTTTTTACAAAATGCAAAATTCCCTCACCCCTCAGTACTTGACCGACCTGGTACCTCAACATGTCGGAGTTGCTACTAGGTATAATCTCCGTAATGCAAATGCTTTACGCACATCCGAATCAAGATCAACCATTTATTATAATTCCTTTCTACCAGCAGTTATTCGAAAATGGAATATACTACCAGAAGAAGTAAAAAGTAGTGAATCGTTGAATATATTTAAATCAAAGCTTAAAAGAAGTTTGATTAAAACACCATCGTACTTTTATATAGGGAAACGTTATCTCCAAATACTTCATACGCGGTTAAGGACTAAATCAAGTGCGCTTAATGAACACCTTTACGCGAAAAACATCATCGAATCCCCACTATGTTCCTGCGGAGATATTGAATCCAATTACCACTTCTTCTTCGTATGTCCTAAGTTTAACGCAATACGTACTACATTAATGAACAGTATCTCAAGCTTAATCAGCGATGTTGAGCTTGTTAATCTACTTTTCGGCAATACACATCTTACCGATATTGAAAACTCTGACATTTTTCTACATGTTCAACAATTTATAAAAGAATCCCGGCGATTCTACTAACAATCCGGTTATGGTTAGTTGTTGCTGTTCCAAATCCATGTCCTCGCATCTACAATCCTTCGTCCTCATTTCCTTATTGTATCCAAGTCCTCGCATCTACAATCTTTCGTCCTCATTTTCCTTGTTGTTTTCCTTATGTTTTTCCTTATTATTTTTTTCCTTACTACTCTTATTTATTTTTCTTTCAAAACCTTTGTATACTTACCACTAATATTTCCTATGTCTAGCATAAACTAAGCTATATTATTCCTAATACACTGCCAATTATGTGTAAATATAATCGCAAGGAGAGAAACTCTATAAGAATTATTTCTTCCGTTTCAATCCTTTTCTGATAACTATTGTATTGTGTATTTTGATATATTGTACTTGCCAAAAAGAAATAAATATGTTTAAACTAAACAGGCATAAATGTAAAATCCTTAAAATAGGTGCACTTAAAATAGCCCAATTGAGTTTTGTAAACACAAACAGTTCATCTGAAACTCTAACCATACATCAACTTTAGGGATAGAATTTAGCAACGAACCAAGAGAAATAATGTCATTAAATATTCCTGCAAAAATTCATGCTTTTGAAACTTGTTTAAATAAATGGAAACGTTAGAAACTATGGTTAATTGGAAAAATTACAGTTTTGATTTTTTTTGCAATACCCATCCTTGTATATCCATTAACAGTGTTACCAAATCCATCTCACGATATCATTTCAAAAATTAAATCGCAATGTTTACAATTTCTGTTGGACAAAAAAACAGACAAAATCGCCAGAAAACGAATCATACAAGATTACACCGATGGTGGCTTAAAAATGTTAGATATTGACCTATTTTAAAAATCCCTCAAAGCAATTTGGATAAAAAGATAACTAGTTCAACCAGACTCAAAACTGATTAAAAAATATACCAATATGCTAAGTAATTATGGCGGAATGTTGATTTTAAAATCAAATTATTTTGAAAAAGAAGTAAAAGACCTAAACATAAAATCGGAGTTCTTAAAAAACATTTTGTGTGGATGGCTCAGTGTCTCCTTGGAAAAAGATTAAATACCAATACAGAAACAAATTATCTGGATGAATTCATGTATTAAAACGAAAATAAAACTTTTTTCGTTAAAACATGGTTTGAAAGAGGTATTCAATATATTGAACATATATATATGACATTAGGAAAAGAGAATTTTACACTTTTCAAGATACTATAAATCTTTATTAAATAAATAAAGCAGACTATATTAAATACCATAAAATTGTCAAAAGCATACCCGCTGAATGGAAAAATAAACTAAAAGAGAACGATATTATTTATACAATACCGCAATACATGCTTAACAAAATAACAGAACATACAAAAACCTGCAAACTAGTTTATAAATCACTTATACTAAAACACAAACCAGAAGAGTTCAAACAATTTGGTAAGTGGAAAGACACGCTAAATAATCAAGACATTAACCAAGGAACCATCTTAAGCCAAACAATCAAATTAACAATTGACACCAAACTAAGAAACTTCCAATATAAATACCTCATGCTAATTTTACCAAACAATACCTACCTCCATAAATGCAATCTTGTTCCGTCAACATTATGTAATTTTTGTTATCTGCACTCAGAAACCAATACTCACGTTTTCTGGGACTGTCATTTTATTCAAAAGTTTTGGATGGATATTAACAAATTTATTTACAATAAGTAAGAAAGGTTGAAAAAAAATTGAACTAAATTTTGCAATTATATCATTCTGCAATTTGACCATAGCTGATTCAAACAATGCACACATTATAAACTCTGTAATATAATTGGCTAAATATTTTATCTTTAAATGCAAACAGGAAAAAACAACACCACACATAGATGCTTTTGTGTTCTTTTTTTATAAAAGAATTAAACTCGAGGAAATAATCGCGACTATACAAAATAAACTACATATATTTAATACTTGTTGGGCGCGTTTCATGCTCAATTAGTACACATACCCTAAAAAAAAATAATAAAATTTTAATAAACTTTATAATAGAGGTACACCTACCTTAAAGCAACATACACTTTTTCATTTGTGTGTGTTTTCTTCTCATACTATTCCATATCAGTTAACCTTTAAACCATGTTTGATATTGTCACTGTTTTAAACATAAACTTTTTATTCAAAATAACCTTAGTCCTTTGTTAGATTTAACTATGTACCATAACTGATATCCAAAAAAATGTTAAACAGATATAATATTTTAGTGTATTTACGGAAACAAATATGTCATATGCCAAATATATGTTTACGATGGAAATACAAAATGGAACTACAAGAATAATAAAAATAATCTTAATTTCCCATATATGATATAGAGAATACTATGTTAGTATGATTGTGTAATTTATCCCACGAGTGAAGAAAGGTTTACATGGCGATTCTTGCAGAGCCTTGTAAGCCTTTCTAAGACGAGGGGGATAAATTTAGGTACACAATCACACTTACATTGTATTCTATTTATCCTACAAAATAAAAAAAATAATGTAACCTGTTTTTTCTGTTCATTATACCTCTACGTCCCCGATTTTACCGGGAAAGAATACGACTTTTGTCGTTTAGCGTTAATAATGACGTCATGAGCACGCGCTTAATATTTGTAAAAAATGTTTTTTGCTGTTTGTGTTGCATTTTGTGTTTAAATTTATTACATCTTGGTATCAAATTGTTTGTTTTGTTGAATCTGATTCGATTTTACTAAAAATGAATACTTTATAGTTGATTNTTGAAGTCACAATATATTAATTTGAGATCGAATAAAATTGACCGGTTTAAACCGAACCTTGTACGAGGGATCTGGCATACAAATGCACTTTAAATACGAAGGATTTTCCATATTTTGTTTCGTCTAATAGCGTTTATCTAATTTAATTTAATTATAAACCGCGTCGAAAGAGTAAAAGAATTGTAATACCATCCATAAATAGTATTGTTTAAAGTGTAATGCCTTCATGACAATTAAGGGGTATAAAAACTAAGAAATGTTTGAGTATAAAGACGTGACCAATAGCTAAAACAGTACAGTACGGCACAAAAAGAAACAACATACACACATAGTAGAATAAAGCTGGGGTCACGGTCACAGTGCATTCATGTAGGTGTTTATTTCAATCCAATGCGCCATATTAGGCACATGATGACAACATTTTTTACAAGAAATAAACCAAAAGAAAACACACGAAAAATGCAAAAACACACACGCACGCACACACGCAGACACCGGCAAACACACACACACACACACACACACACACACACACACATACGCACTCCCAAACACATAAGCACAATTTCACAAGTAAACAAAACATACATAAACACTGATCAAAACTTGTTTAAATCATGAAAAAGGTTGAGAAGCTCAATACGAGTAGGAAATAATAATAAGCGTGTACACCGCACAGGCTTATCAGGGACGACTCTTTCCGCTTTTATTGTATTTTTCGTTTAGAGAAAGACTGTTCTTGACGACAATCAAGTTAAGGTGGAAAGGGTAGTCCTTGATTAGTCTGTGCGGACTGCACAGGTTAATCTACATGTATGACGAAACGTTACGCATGTGCAGTAAACCCCCTTTTCACAGAGCGAGGCTATATTATGGTTTGACCTTAGATTGACAAACAGATATAGCAAAATTGATTCGTTAAATATTTATTTATAAAATTTATTATATCTTATACTCAATATACGACTGTTTGTGGCTAGATATTATTCGAAGAACCTTTTTTAGACAACAACCAAAAAGTGTACTTAAACATATTTCATGTTAGATGCATGTGTTATGAGTATATTTGGACGTTACTGATAGGAACAACTAAATAAACACATTGAATAAATAGTTCCTTTTACCGAACGTTTGTATAAAATGTAGTTTACAGTTGTCATTGTCATGCTTAATAGCTCAGCCATACATTATTTGTATCGCAGAAGATCGCATAAACGCGGTGCCCTTCAATATGCGTATACGTATGATGTGAGTTTATACATTGTGTACAACGTGCGTATTTAGAATTTTGCAAACTGGCAATTATCTAATTGTACACCTTTACAATACAACAAATATTTGAAGTGATCACTATCACATGCGTCGTTATCGTAACAGGGATTGGATTACTCGAAACCAATCAAATCTCTACTCGGAGGTTCATGTTTAACATGGTCTTTTTTCATTCATGCTCGCACTCAGAACGTTTCATGTGCGACTATTTATCGCAGTGTCATTTAAAATGTGACCTAAACAAGACATTGGTGTAAAAAGGATAAGGGAAACCTCACTGAAGTTCACAAGAACGCGGAGTCCATAAAACTGTATCGACGATTAATGGAAGAATAATTTTGAATAAGTTTAAATTATAAAGCGAAATATTATTTTGTGTAACGTGTTTCTACAAAATGTTCGAGCCTTCATATCAACAACTTCATCTCCATATGGCTTTACATAGCCGTATGCTTCTTCTTTACGACATTTTGACAGCTAAAGTGCATGAATTTGTAAAGTTTCCAGCTGGTGCGGACGCCGATCGTGCGAAACAAGAACTTGGTTCGATCGCTGGTACGTGAGTATATATGCGATGTGTGCATTTTGCAATTGTTCTCATTTATTATAAACAACTGTCACAATCATAATTCTCCGCGTTTATTCGTGAAAATATTCTCCAAACTTAATAAACGTGAACATGCACTAATTTTTATAGAAAATACTTGTTGTTTGAATTAAAAAGTAATAACATATGTTCATGTATCATTTACTATAGTAATGGATGTTTTCTAAATAAGGGAAACCTTTTTTAAATCGTTTACAAGACATTTATTTCGCATAAATTTTGATTTCATTACTATTAAAAATCTATCTACAGATGTAGCAATTAACCTATAGATATATATGTGTCGTGTTTTGAAAAAACTGGGAAAACATCTTGTGCGTAAAGTGTCATCCCAGATAAGCCTGTGCAGTCCGCACAGGCTAATCCGGGAAGACACTTTCCGATTAAACTGGATTTTCGCTAAGAAGAGACATCATTTAAACGAAAAATTCCATAAAAGCGGAAAGTGTCGTGCCTGATTAGCCTGTTCGGACTGCATGGGCTAATCTGGGATGACAATTTATGCACAACCATTATGCCCAGTTTTCTCAGAACACGACACATATATGCAAAAGACAGGCATATTCATGACGCAATTGGTAGCACGTCAGTGCTCGTAAATTTATTTCAACGACTAGTCGGTGGTTCGAGGCAACATTTTGTTACTTTTTTTCCAAACATTTTCAATATAAATTATGCCGATTATTTAATTATATATTTTTTTTCTTGCCTTTTAATGAAATGGAAATTAAATGTGTATTTCCGATGTAAATTAATACTTATTAATTCAAAAACAAGGCGCTATAAATAATTTGTATATTATACACCCTGTTAAGCAGACATAGGGTACACATGAATCCATATTTGTAAGCCCGTTTTTTGAAGAGTACTGTTTCCTCATTCCTGATCGAGAGCTCTGTATTTGTTTAGTTAAGGACAGTATATATATATTGATCAAGGTTCACTGGTAGAGGACGCAATTCTTGCGTTACTTTGTTACCTTTTTGTGATTTAAACAAGCCTTTTGTAAAAGTAAGTGAACATCTAAATTTGTTTGTTCACACAAACATCAACTGAAGGAAATTATATTAACTTCCTGATGTTTCATATAACATTGTGCAAAAACACTCATGTGGCCGTGAAGGGATTGCATGTTTTGTTTCGTGTGGTATGCTAGTTCAGATTGCGTGACTAAATATCTATCGTGTGAAGCGTTGCGATAGAACCATCAAAAGCATTTTATTTTTTGGTGATTGTTTACTCATGATAACGATACATAACTTCCCTGTATTTGTATTTGTTTTTTTTAGACAAAATAACTTCCCTAAATGGTTGTTTACAAGATAGCTATCAGAGTAGCACATCACATTAACCATTGTGTGAGTAACAGAGTAACAGAGCAATACAGAGATGAATGTCTTGCCATTGTTTATAATGTCTGATTTGAATAGAAGATAAAACAAGATCACAGAATAACTCGTCCTTGAGGTGAACAGGGTAACACATTACTTCTATAATAACAAACTCTTGGTTCAAAGCCGGGACTCAGTTGGTGCAGGCTTGTAGATTCATATCTTATGACTCACATTTACAGTACATTTCCCTTAGACAGATACATATTTGTCCTTAATACTGATTTGGTTATCCATTGCTTAAATTTATAACAATTCAGATATTCACAGTTATTATTAGACTATTGCAAGCACATGATATTGCCTTCACTTTAAGTAAGTAGGGGTTTTTCCTTAAACTTGTTTGGCCTGTTACTTTCTAGGTTGATGAACTGAATTTGCAAATTGCTTGGCAGAAATGTTCACCTATATCAGTTGGTGTGTTTCCGTCAAGAACGTGTGGCTACCTTTAAGGTGTAGTTCAAAATACAGGATTTGATTTTTACGTCAAGGTCAAATTATTGGTATTAAAAGGAAAAAATGTGTCTGGTCTGTGCTAACAACACCACTTTCTGAAAAGTTATACATTAACTTCAAAAGTCACATGTTTGAGCCTTTGCATCTGTGTCAAAATGGTACACAGGGTATAAAGCACATGTCAGTGAAATCTTCTAATATCTCATCTTTTAATAGTGGGGTAGCCTAAAAATTGTTTCTGAATGTGCACTGGTGTTTAGTCAAAACGTTATATATGTTGGACAACCAACAAAATGTACAATATATTTACACAGCCTAACCTTAAAAGTATGCTCTAAAACCAAAAAAGCTATCGTTCATATATTTTGCATGAGATACTTGTTATTGTGCAGTGAATTATACACACAGTTATCAAATAACAGTCCCCTGGAATTCAGTTACAATTCATATAATAACAATTAGCCATCTTTCATGAAACTGATATAATGAATATATTTTGGAATGTGAAACTATTTTTTAGCAAACAAAAGCACTACCAAAGGTCTATAAACATACTGATCTTTGATATATCTTTAACAAAGGTGCAGATCTACTTATACTTATACTACTAATTTCTTTTGAAACAATTTAAGCAGTGCAAATATACAGCCAAAATAAATCTTCACACATGTTTGTCTATTTGGGATTGTGTTTGGTGTGTAAGAAATACATGGCTACTTTCAAGGTCAATGTTAAATATTGGTAAAACCTCAAAACATATGCTTAATATGAGCTTTTCTGCTCATCATCCACGGGTCTTAACTTTGTGTGCCATCAATATTTACTTTTTTATTAGCAGCTTTTATATCTTTACTTGAAGTTTAAAAATTATAATGTCATGTCATCTGGTTCTTGGCTCAATTATTGGATATGGTAAAATTCAAATAGTTTTTTTTCTGTTTCAGTGTCTTAGCTAGAAGAGTGATTGTTTAATACAAGTGTTTTTAATTAAGTACATGTTTTTCCAAGTATAATGTTTAATTTGTTGACAGCAAATTTTCATTAGTTTTATGCGTTTAAGTATTATATTATTATTTTATTCCGTTGTCGCATTTGCAACAAATTTTGTTATTTAGCTTTTTTGCAAACTTCAAGGTGCGGCTTCTTCATAGCAGTTAATTATCCCCCACTGTCTGAATACTAAATTATATAACACTATACATTTTAAGCTTGTAAAGTAAAGCCAAGATGCAGTTGAAACTTGTTTTTTGTTTATTTCTAAAAATAGCATTTGTTTTTGAATTGGGAAAGGTTTGACCATTGAGTTGTTCAATTGTAAAATGTACTCAAAATGAAACATGTTCTCTTGTGTTGCAGTTTAATTTGCACAGTGCATCATGATGCTTACTTATAATGCGAATAATTGTTGTTTAATAATTCTGGGCCAAGTGTGAGGTTTTAGTGCCCTTAAACAGGTTTGAAACCACCCATGCGAGGTGCTGACCCCAGTTTCATAAGCTCACCTGGTCATATATTGCTTATGGGAGGCTTTTAGGATAACATGATATCCGTCGTCCGTCAGTCTGTGTATGCGTTTGTTACCCTTTTCCCTCTATCGATCTGATCTCATGAACAGCTGGACAGATTGTAATTAAACTTCACCAGAATTATCTTTGGGTGACTCTTTAAAAGCTGTTCAAATCATTGCGGTCTGTTGCATATTCAGTTCACAGGAGCTAAAAATAGATTTAAAAAAGAAAACTTCCAAAATCGTCTTCTCATAAAACCACAAGGGTTAGTTGTTTATTATTGGTGTGAAACATCATCTCTTGGTTCTCTCGTAAGTCTGTTCACATCTGGATCAAAACTGGCCAAGAAACAGGGGCCACATGATTTATAAAGACTTATATAGTAAATAACTTTTTAATATGTGATTGTGCAATACATTCATTTCATTGTTTTTAAAGCTTTGTTAAAGCATGCATTAACACATCTTCATTATTGAGGGATATAAAAATGCATACCATTTTTGTTAAAATAATTGATAATAAAACAAAAATGTATTCATCTGTCTATTATATTCATAAGTTTTTCAAAAGTCAATGGGTTGAACTTTGTAAACAATATCGTTGAAATAACAGCTTAATCAAATGTGGATGAATTCACATAATTGTATTTAAGATTATTCTGGAATTTCATTCAGTCCATTGAATGAAGAATTTTATTTTTATCAATGATTTATATCTTGTAAGCAATACTATAAAAAAAGTGTCCCAAGCATTCAACTAATATTCTTCTTTGAATGTAGAATCTACTTTATATTTCAGTTACATAATACAATGACCAATGTTATATTTAACTTACATTTCTTCCAGCACACAAACATTGACTGGAATTTTGTAAGAACAAAAGGACACATAATCATATTTCTAAATTAGAAATAGAGTTATGGAGTAGTTGCACAAATAATAATAATTATTTTTCTTAATACAAAAAGGGGCATAAATCTACTATATTGCATGTCAGAGTTATAGCAATTTTTCACATATTGACCCCAAACACATTTGGAATGTTTCATATGAATACCTGTAATAAAAGCACATGAAAATTGGTTCTTATTTTCCTCGGTATGCCAAACCTGTTTGTGAGAGTGGTATAACTTGGACTATTGAAGATGCTGAATTTGTATCTTTTCTGAATGTTGATATTTTTTCAAAATAATTTTGGCAAATGCTCACACTCCATAAATTCAGCATCTTCAAAGTCTACAAGCTGTTTAAAAATTTGCCATTGTAAATACAAAAAATGTCCTGTAAATATAAAGAATATTGTTCTTCATTTTTTATTTTTAAATGCAGTAATGTTCTTTTCCAATTGGATTTTCTCAATTTCTACCGTTATTTTGTTTATTTCTAGATTTAACTTTTCTATGTCTTTTTCCATGTTTGCAGATGTCAGCGTTGTTAACGTATTGCAGGACAATCTTTTATCGGCCTTCTTTGAGAATGCTGAAAAAAGGTTAAACAGTGTAATTTTGATAAATGGACTTGTTCTCATGTTATGACATGCAAATGTTTAAATCAATACATATCGCATATTCATTGGTATTTAATTTTTACATATTTTATGCTAGTTATATTTCAAAGTATGCATGATATTTCTTGCATATTAAACAATAACATATTAAACAGTGCTTGCTTTCTCAGATGGTATTGCCAATCCAGTTTTAAGAACTGGTATTCCATCAATGCAAGTTTCATACTTTTCAAGTGTCCTCTTAATACCTCTTATTATAGACAAACTATGCCCTTGGAAAAATTCAGAATAAACATTCGTAAGGGCAATAACTGTGATCTTATGCACTGCACTTCCCTCCAATTAGAACTACCATAATATTAAGTTTCAAGTTGACAACTCTTTTAGTGGTTAAAATTTGCTGTGGACAAATTGAAATATAAATTTAAACATATCCAAAACTTACATTCTTTTCGCTTCATGCCTCATATTAGGTTCGACATGTAGTAATATTGACAAAATAACTAACTGCAAGTGATTTATGAATACTTTTTCAACAAATTTTATTAAATGAAAGCATAACAAAAAAGGACTTTATGACAACTTACACCGAGTCTTGGAATTTTGGAACTTCTTGCGGCACTGTTCTCCGGTTCTTGCGACCCCGAATTCTCTGAAATTTTAATATAATTTTTTTTATTTTTAATAAATACAATGGTATGTGTGTATAGAAGTATTTATGTAACACAATACATTTCATGTGTTCCATCATGGCTGTTGATTAGTTAAATATAAACGACATAGAGGGTAATAGTTATCGATGTAAACTTGTAGTTAATGAAAAGTTTATTTAGAAATGTGAAGATGAAACGGATACGAATAAAACATAAATGGTTACAGATCTAACGGGGTACGAGATGAGAAACTAAAAAACACCTTCTAAAATGGTACATTTATCCGTGATAGCACAACTATTCCATTGTAAATACTTAAATAACAATTCACGTGTGCACAGTTTGGGCACAGAGAACGCGCAACTGTACCATAAATCATTAAAATTTTTGAAACTAAAACACATTCCAAAATCACATCCAAAATCCGTAAATATAATTTGTTGAGTGGTTATGTCCCTTATTTACATTGTGCATTATGAGGCGGTGGTAAAAATGACATCGGTAGCAAATCCAATCCTATGCTATTAAATAAAATATTAAAAATATATGGCAGAAACGAATATAACATAAAACTTAAAACGATATTCTGCTCGCCACCTCGTAACATTTTTTTCTTCGAATAACCGAATTTTTTTCTGCTCCGATTTCATTGTACTCGCCGAATAAAAGGCTCCAGTGGTCAAGAACCAGCGCGTTCAAAACAATCTCTGCTGGCTCGGTCCAATCTGGAGCCTTCTGACGCTTCATTTCGCGTTCTTCAACTGACACACACTCCATCTTAGAAAGTGTTCCAGAAATGTCTTCTGCAATTTATGACACTATTTTGCGCGTTTTCTCTACTAGAGAGCTCGATTAGTCATGACGTCATAAAAACAACAACAATCTTATTGAAGTCTATTTCCAAACGCATTCGTGAATACGAATCATGAGTCTGTCTTTTGTAAGTCTAAGTCTGAGTCAAAGTATGAGTTTGAGTTCAAGCTTGAGTTTATTATTGATGAATACGGCTCCTTTTTTGTTATCAAGCGGACGGGTTGAGTCAAATATTTTACAACTTTGAACAATTCTCTTCCTTCAAACCTAGAGAACGTTTCTATTTTAATTGAGTATATATTTGATAAAGAATGATATGCTAAGCTAATACAAGATAAACTTTCTCCTTCTTGCATATATATGATCTGTTTCAAGTTAAAATAATAACACTCAACAGCAGTTCATTTTTCCATCCCACAGCAGAGTAGCCGCACGCTTATCACATCTGTAATGTAATCAAAAATCTTGATACAACAGAATAAGGTACTGAGCGTACATATAAGTTAATTGTATGTAAACATTGCATGAACATTATTTTAAAGTTGTTTAAAATGTGCTCCATGTGATATATTTGTCGTGATGTTGATAATAACGGTAAACAATGCTCTTGAATGTATTCAATAATTGATATTTTGTACTTTGACACGCACAAATGTCATGAATTACTATGTTTACAACTGAATGTTACATTATAATAAGTGAAAGTATGTGCTTTGTTACCATTCAATGAAATAAGCATGCATGAGTTAATACTTGTATTCGATTACCATTTTTCTTACGCCGACAAACGAACACTGGTTGACTTCAAAACATAAGGTTCCAGGGTGAGCCCTGTATACTTGTCACGTGTAGAAACAAGGAAGTCATCGCATATTGAAAACAATTAAACTCGAGTATCAGTCTTTAACATACCCGTTCAGTTTCTACTCCTTAACGAATACATTTCGATAAATACCCGGTCTTCTACCATTATTGAATCCAGTGCGCGCGAGTTATATCGAAGTCGTGTAATGTGATTACGCATGTCTTTTGTTATGTCTCATTTAAAGTATTCCTTCAAATGATAAGAAGGCGTGAGGGCGGTTTAAACTAGCCGTACAAATTTATATAGCACAAGTTCAAAAAAAAGTTAATACTTAAAGGCAAGTTTAATGATTGTATTCATGTTTCAATATATGTATATACAATCAATGTACAAAGACATGTACATGCATATATTTATATGTTGTATTTTAACTGTGTTATAACTATCAGTACACAAACTGAATTACTATATATTTCCTTCTTCTTTTTTTCCACAGTTTACTTAACTTAAATACTTATTTTATACTTATTTATGTATAACACAAGTGATTCTTAAAAATAAAGTTTTCAGATTTCCAACTACACTTGTACTTTAATTACAGTGTTCAAATAGCATAAAACCGTTTAATGTAAGATTTGATAGTTGCATTTACAGTGGACATTATGAACAAAAATGTGACTTTACACAAAGAATGCATTTTTACAACACAATCAAATACAAGTTTTATTCCAATATGCAACTTATAAAAGCAAACTTAATCAAGTAGTTACATAGTTTTCCTTTCCGGAAGCGTCACTAGCTGAATCATTTTTATGTAGGCATTTTTACAATACGGTAAAATTCACATCAACCGCTTAGTGTTGTAATGCGGTGATTTGGATGACTTGATTTTTTATGTCATTATGATTGAAATGTTCCTATAGTTGCATACATGATTTTAACTGAAAACGATACAGCTACAACAAAATTAAAGGTACAATAACAGAATTAATAAAATACGCAACAAGTAAAAAAAAAATCATTCAATAATAAAGTAAATAACACGCTTCAATTAAATTGGATGAATGTTTACGTGACCTCTATGCTTTTGGATGTTACGTGACTACATGTTTATAATTTTAATAGGTGCGTGTGTGCTTTAAAAGAATACATTAGATGCTAGTTCAGAAAATCTCTTGTTTGGGACTTTTCAATACTGAAACATGGGAACTGTACATTAAAAACGTTAATATTTCAATTTCTTTCGATTAAGTAACGTGGTCACAATGACGTAGCAACGGTGACATATGGTGTTTTGTTTTTTATAGTATGTGATGCATTTAAACAAAACAGAAAAGCTTAGATCGATTTCAGATAATGTTTGGTCTCACACAAAAAGGACAATTTACAACATGATGGGATTATGGCTCACTGTGAGTGTTGTGGTAATTAAGGTTAGGATGCATTCAAATATAAAGTAAAAATAAAATGAACGCGGTGTTCCGATGAGTTGTTCCCCATGAGTTGATTGTATGAAGTTATATTCCAATAGCGTGATTTCCGTTTATTGTATACACAATTACGAAGAAAAACTTAAACAAATAATTTTGACAAAACGTATTTTATTTTAAAGCGATACTAGTCAACACAATCAAACAAGATTATATGTTTCACGTACCATGTTTGCGATCGGTCCGGCTTTTCTGATTCTGATAAAACACGTGTTTTCAGTATTACGCATAGTCGCCCAAATTTAAGAATGCGAATCGGTAAAAATACAGGAACTCAATATTTAAGAGATATTACATATTAATTCAATGACCATTTACATTCGAAAGAGTGTTATGCCTCTAGAGAAAATCAAGTAATTACACAGTAAATAAACGTATGCGTCGAATCTAGAAAATATTCTATTCGCGCTGTGCGCTTTCGGATAAATACATATTGATATTTAATAAGTCGTATCCATGGGAGCATTTTTGACAACTGTTGCTTGCAAATCGATAGTGGATTCATATACTTGGATTATAAACCTGTGGTGTTCGTATATTTCTTCATTTTTAATTGAATATACAATAGTTATTCTTATAACGTACACATGCCACCGATAAAACCTCAGGGAAAACACTCATATACTGTTTTTATCTAGACAGTGGAAGAAAATATATTTTAAGTAGGGGAATAACGCGGGGAATTCCCGGGAATTTATGAAACGAAACCGCAGTTGCTAAATAAAGAAGTTTGATTCATTGTTTAATGCAATACTAGACATGTGTACGTTCATATTTACTAAATTATTAGTGTTTTATTTATTGTAACTAATTGGTCGGATGTATTATAGTGTAGGTGTATTTTGTTATTGCTTTATTTCATTATTACGAATGCACATACTTTTTTAAACATCTGAATAATTTGAAATGGAAAGTGCTGGCCTTCATACAAAAAGAAAAAGCTGGTTCAAATTACAAATAAATGTATACGCATATGAATCGACTTACTTTCAATGAAATTTAGAGTGCAACACACGTACCAAACATACGTAATATATTAACATAGTGATTTGGATCATTTGAGAAACGTATTCCCAAGGTCGAAGACAAGATCATTACATCGGCTTGCATTATTGATTGGGTCTGTTTATTTATCCTCGGGCATTATGTTACATACAATTGGCTGGGCAAACTGTCTTCTTAGAATCGATGTTAGTAAAATACACACTTTGTGTGTGATAGCCCAATAATAATTACTGTTTTATATATTTATAAAGAATATGAATAAATAAACATAACTTATAAGTATGTAATGATTTAAACAGCCCTAATTATATATTCAATTTGAAGGTTGTTGACTAATATCTATCTCTGGAATAATATTTTAAAACATTGTGTGTAATGTGCATACCACTTAAAATGCATGATATTATTTATATTAAAAGTATTTTTTTGACATTGTCAACATGCAATGTGCACCAAGAGCATATCAGATATAAGTAGATCACTTTCACAAATCATGCCCCTGTTTGTAAAATTGGCAACTCATCAGGGTCATTATTTAATTATTCTTATCTGCTACGCATTAAGCAACGCGGCCTTTGGTGGTATTCGTCACTATTGGGACAAGTTCTAGATGCAGCCGCTTCAGAAAATGTCCATATGTGGAACGGCTACTTTTCAAAATGTTGGGCGCCTGTTGCTACTGTTTCGACACCTGAACGCCGCCGCTTGATAACAAATAAATCATCATCGTTCAATGTCTGCATTCTTATTTTTTGTCACACTTAATAGACACACATGTGTACACGCTAAAGTGTTGTCGGTTCCGGCGTACTTGCGATCGAGAGAAATCGCACGGTCGCAGACGCAAGTTCGGCTTACTTAGTGTCAGTACTGATTCCCGCAAGGATGAATAGTCAAGATATATTGAATATACGATATAGAGCATTCGATTTTCTCAGACTGTTAATGATTTATGAATATTTGTATTTGCATCTAACTTAATAGACATTCACGTGTATCAACGAAACTGGCGTCGGTTTCCGCGTCCTTGTGATCGAGGAAAAGTCGCAAGGTCGCCGAAGTAAGCTCGACGTAAGGTCGACTCAACCGGATTATGGCCTCGGCTTATTTTATGTCAGTGCATTCACGCATTTGTTAGTCTTAAAGATAAAGTGCATACGCGATTTCGAGCATTGCTTAATATAGCTGCATGTTTCTTCTTTACGAGAACATTTTTTTATATCTCGAACTTGTGTAAGATCCCAACCACTTCAACACAGCGATGTGTAACCGTTTTCATTAAAATGATAGTTGCTTGCAAATCGAAAGTGGATTAATATACTTGTTTTATAAATCTGTGTTGTTATATTTTTAGTAAGTATGTATACTTGTGGTTTTAAATGATGTATATAGTTTACATTCATATAACGTACACATGCCACTGAGAAAATCACACGGGCAGCTCTAATAAGTACCTACTGTTAATTGTTTTACAGCAATTTCTTATGTGGAATAACTCGGGGATTTCCCGGTATTTTATGAAAACGAAACCGTAGTTGGTAAATCTGCTTGGAGTTTTATTTATTGTGTAAAGCAGTACTATACATGTGTACTTTTTATAATTGCTAAATTATTAGAGTTTAATTTATTCCACTTTAGCTCGGATGTATCCTTACAGGTGTATTTCATTTCTTGCGGATAAGTGTTGTGTTGCGTAATTAGAGAAGAATACGAAAACGTTCAGGCATTCGGGTGATTTGAAATCGAAAGAGATATTTATCAATTTTGAAACTTTAACTGTACCATGGTACGAATAATAGTGTATACAATAATAATTCGACTTACCAAAAAACATTCTAATATAATAAATATAGTATCGAGTATATAATACCATGATGATTTCGTATATTTGTGAAAACTTTAAAAACTTAAACTTATATTCCTTACAAAATTGAATGTTTTATTTGTATGGTTCTGTTTAACATGTATACACACTACTGTTTGGAATTTTAGTCCTCATGATAATAATTTACCAAGGGTGATAAAAAATTTGTCACTGGCTGAAGTAAAAATTAAACTACTTTATGAAAACATAAACACACTATATTATTGCAAAAACGCAAATAGTAATCCTCATCATAATCAAGTTTCCTATGCTGAAGGAACATCCGACATTTGTAAAAAAAAACGGATATTTTGTTCGATAAGTATTGCATGTTTATTACAGAAATACTGATTTGCAATCTACATGAAGATCCTCATGCTTACCTGCATGTTTGATTACAGTAAAACAAATACCTCTAACATAAATATGTACAGGTTTGTATCTGTTTTCTTCGCTCAATTTAACCATGTTGATAAAAGTTCAATAAGATACAAAATAGTATTAAGAATGTCAGCCCTCTCTCTAATCATATTTACATTTGGGATTGGAATTCTTGTAAGAAATCCCAACACATGGTTATAGTTTGATGATGATGGCGTTGTTGATTTTGGCCATAATGAAAAGGCAGTGATGATGTGATACTGTTATGATGATGATTTTGGTGGCTGTAGTAGAATGTGTTAGTGTTTATGGTGTTGATGATGAAGGAAGTGGTGTCAGTGTGATCAATATAACGGTGTTTTGTGGTGTGGATGATGATGATAGTTATTATGAATGTGTCTGGGGTGTTATGATGATAATAATGAGTGTGATATGTTTATGATGATGAGTCAGCTCCGGCTCTCTAAACATTCACCGTACATGTAGTTATCTTAAGTCTGGTTAAAAATCACGAACAATTGTGCTCGTTTAAATTCATGTTTAATATTGCTTCTTAGCAATCATGTGAATGTGTGCTTGTTTGAAATCATGTTAAATATTGCTTCTAAGAAATCTTGAAAAATTGTGCTCGTTTAAAATCATGTTACAAAATGCTTCCCACAAGACGAAGCTCGAACACTCAATCATATTATTGAAAGCTCTATGCGTGCGTTATTGTATTCGACACAATTAGAACAGTTTAAATGCAATTTTAAAATTTCATGGATTAACATACCTTATGAACTGTATGCATGTATTATAACCAATCTGAATATGTGATTCGTGAATGAAGTTGTGTCATTTGCATACAATATAGTAGTCTAATGCTGAATTAGCAATGTGTGTGGTCATACTGTTTTGTAGAACGTTCGACTGCTAGTTCATTTACAGCTGATATAAGATCGGTTTCATACAATTGTTTTGGTAAAAATCCATGCAAGCGACCTCACCGTGACAATATATTTCAGAAATTATAAGTTTTTGTGTGTCAATTTGAACAAATGGCCATTGAATAATTAATCATGAGAATAATTTAATGCTAAAACAATTTCAGTACAAATACAATATCATGGTAATATATTCGTGTTATGCCGTATTCATTACTTGTAAAACATATAGAACAGTTATATATACGTGTACATATATTTATGCGTTGTTTCATATATACGTGTACAGATGGCGGAAGGTGGTTTCTGGTGTGATGAGACAAATCAGGAATGTGCTCCTCGTTACAATCACAACGCTCAAGTAAGTAATGACATGTGTGTATTTGTAGATGAAGTAGTAGTTGTAAGAATGAGGCGATATTACCAATCATAAGTGCAAATTGCACAGTTAGCTAACATGTTTTACTGTCTTCAGAATTATTTCTCTAGCAGGGGGGGGTGGGAGAAATGTAGCAATTAGAATCGCAAAACAAACTTGTTATCAGTGGACTACTCTACTTTAATGAAGTTTAATCAAACTCATGATATTAATTGTTATTAATAATTCCTACATTGTCAGATAACGTGTAAATAAGACAAAAACTGTCAATAAATTTTCATTAATCAACAACCTGAAGTATAACATATACAACATTATTTTCATCCCGCATATTAGCTATATGCCGATATTGATTGCTTTACAACTTGAATGTACACATCAACTTCAGGTTCAATGGGAACATGCCTCCATAGAAACATGTGCTGTAATGAACTTGCTGGGGTATGGGTCGCACATCAGACAGGCAAGGAGAGACGTCTACAGGGAGTGGGATAGGCTGGTGTCTGCTGCACTGGGTACGGAAACGGTAATCACTACGGGTAGCAAGGCCGAGGGACTGACGAGGTACTCTGAGAGTGACAAGGACATTTTGATTGTTCTAGAAGGTGTCATGTGTCTAGAAAATGATGTGAATTATGACACATTGTCAACGGAGACAACTGTGTTTACATTAAATACTGATATGTGCTACCACGGACATTGCATACTGTTTATAGCAGAGCGACCTCATGCAGTTGTCCATCCTTTGGTTCATAATGCTCTGTGTGCCGGTCCAAATGGACGTGCTTTCTTGAGCAGCGACCTGTATGTTAATGCTTTCAAAGAGGATTATCTCCCAGACGCGGTACCGCTACAACGTGCAGGACCGTCAATCCCGATGTTAATTAACGGAGTATTGCATACAGACAATGTATTTTCCTTTCACTGTTACTGTCCCAGCATACTTAGAAAATTTGCTGAACGACGTCGGCATTGGCCACCGCCGGACGTAGTTCACAAAGTCGTATCCATGGGAGCATTTGTGACACCTGTTGGTTATAAGGGTAGTGAAAACAAACACGTAGAATGGAGGATTTGTTTCAATACGGGAGAGAATGAACTTGTGAGCAGCCTTAATAACACCCAGGTGTACATATACGTTATATTGAAGATGGTGGTAAAGGAAGTTTTAAAGCCGCTCAAGAAAGAACTTACATCATATGTAGTGAAAAATATTGTATTTTGGCTTTCGGAAAACAATCCACAAGACTTCTTCATTGAAAGGACGTTGATTCACTGGATAAGAGAAGGACTGAAAGAACTGCGTTCTGCTATATTAACGGAACACCTTTCGTATTATATGATTCCGGCGAGAAATTTGATGGCATCCTGTGGGCTGGATGAAGAACAGACGCGTGCGTGGGTACAAATG
Organism: Dreissena rostriformis; assembly: GCA_007657795.1. Lineage (NCBI taxonomy): Eukaryota > Metazoa > Mollusca > Bivalvia > Myida > Dreissenidae > Dreissena > Dreissena rostriformis. Next base: position 87,585 of record VMBQ01002092.1, on the reverse strand, counting down.
ATTACGAACATGATTGACGAAGGACCGAATGTATTGTTCAGATTACCGACGATACGGCAAGCCATTATTTCGCACCCAGAGCCTCTGCTATGGTACAGCAAGAAGAGAGTGGAGCTTGAACTGCTTTATCTAAAGAAAATGATAAGACTCGTTCAGTGCAGTGATTATAATGGCCAGGTTAATCGGTCGGATACTATTCTGCAGGCACTAAAACTACGTACAAAGGAAATATTTTCAGAAATAATCAAGAGAATGCATTTGGAAGGAAGTCGCGTTGATAATTCAATGAGATATATTAAGTTGTTGTTTCGGATGCATTAATCTTTGTCAATGCCAGTAATAAACTGCATTCAATATTGTTCACAAACGATGCTGTTGTAAATAGAGATGCATGCATAAATCATTGACAATGGCAGTATTTACATGCATTCGAATATGATACACAATGTTGACGAAATTTTCAAACTAAGGCATTTATCTCTGATTAGGACCGTTATAAAATATGTTTTAATGTCATGCGACAAAGTCTGATGTAACTTCAAAATGAATGAATAATTCGTTGTACTTGACAGTAATACGATACATTGATTTAGTTTTCACAATTTACCATACAACGTATTTTATTTAGCGCACGTTCAAAGATGACTGGTTGTATATGTGTATATTTGTATTTAAAAAATGTACTAAGTATAAAACACATTGTGTTTGTTTCGAGTTAAACATATTCATTTGAAAGTATTAAATTTGAATGTATATTAAATCTATTTGAATACTAATTGCTTTTTAATGAATATGATTTTTTATGGTTTATTAAAATACATTTTTAAAAATTCTTGAATTAGTATTCAGATTTGTCAGTTTAATTATATATTTACAGTTGATGAAACGTGTTGATATAAATAAATAGCACAAACATAGATTTACTAACTAGGGTATTCCCTTCTAAGAAAATGTATATATCAGTGAACGTTATTTATTAACGATCTTTTAAATACACTTTATACATTGAGGATTTTATAATGTGAAGACAGTTAATGCATTAAGAGATAGAATACATAAAGTGTGGCAGTTTTCAAATTTTTTATGTCAATTGTTGAAGTCGTAATTCTGGCTTTTCACATGGATAACATTCATATTTCGGTAGCACAATACTGATAAAAAAAGAGTGCTTAATGACATAGTATTTTAATTATTTGTATCGTAACAGTTTTTTTATTCGCAAACAATATTCATATTTTCACAAATTATGTAGTTCATGAAATTTTTAAATTTCATTTAAAGCCACACACCTTGAAATGAAGTACATGTTAATAAATACATATAGTTGCCATTTGAAAGTGTGCAAAATAAATTGTCATTAAATCTATAGCCTAGTGCGCAAGTAATTTATTATTTTTCAAACGGTACCGCTTTAAAACCGAAAGTAGGATTTCTAAACGTATACGTCCATTTCGACAAACGCGATTATTTTTAAGTTTTAAAACGCAAAAAGACGGATTGTAACCTTGTACCTACCAGATATATTCTAATTGGCATAGATAAAATTAAATCTATAGCCTAGTAAGCTAGTAATTTATTAATTTTTTTTTTCAAACGGTACCGCTTTTAAAACCGAAAGTGGGATTTCTAGACGTATACGTCATTTCGACAAATGCGATCATTTTTAAGTTTTTTAGCGCAAAAAAGACGGATTTCTACCTTGTAACCACCAGATATATTCTAATTGGCATAGATAAAATATGTTTCTTATTTATACTTAAATTTACTATGCCAAATAAGGTGTGTGGCTTTAA
>VMBQ01002092.1:60292-70703 GCA_007657795.1 Dreissena rostriformis | reverse complement strand
AAATTTATTAATGTAAACAACAGGACTAAAGAGCTCCAGGAAAAAAACAAGAGTGAAATAAAAGAAAGAAAAAAAGAATAAAAAAAAGTTAACCGCACCTGGGATCGAACCACTGAGTACCTATTATGAACCTACTCGGTCATAAATGTGTGATGATTCTGATAACAAAACTATTGGGTTGTGATAATAGCATCGGTGTTGCCATAAATATATCCTCGGTTAAATAAACTGCAGCAACACCCCTTAAAATGCCCCCCTCCCACCCACCCACCCACCCACCTTAAGTCTGATGTCACAAATTGGATATAAGACTTGGAACATCTGAATTCATGGGTGAGCAGACACACACAAATCCATGAAAATGAGTGTTTGGTAAATAATATTGGTTTCACATTGAATGACTACCATAATAGGGTTGAAATAATGTTACATAGGGCACTCATTCAAAGCTAACAAATAAACAACAAACATGTATTTGACTGTTATTTTGATCCCAACATTCATTATGTTATGTTATGTTGCTTGTGAATTAAAATGCTAATTTTTTAAACCCATAAGGTAAGGGCCTCTCTGAGTACATGTGTGTATCCAAGCATTTCCTGTGTCATTTAGTCGTGCAATACCTAGCATCTGTTGTTTAACCCCATATCTCCATACCCTAATGAGTAATGACTGTCAGGAAATCCCTGCGTTAAAAATTTTGTGTAAGCAAAAGCCAGAGTGGTTTTATAGCCCGCCTTTGAATGACAAAGCGTAATGTTTTTAGCTAATTGACCAATCTAAATCAAAAACAATTTTTATATAAATATGGCCTGACAAATACTATGCAATTGAAATTAGCAATATGTTTTGTTATGCTTTGCTCAAGGTCAGGACTTCTTTTTTGCTGTCTGTAATTTTATTTTTTGAAGATATGAAAATCAGTGTGAAACATATTATAATGATGATAATATTAGGCTTTTTCATAAAAAAGAGATAAAAATCATTTTTAATGTATTATTTTCAGTCTTGTTCCTTCTTCACGTCAAACGCTTTACCACTGAAGCTTGTGTTCAGGAACTGCACGGAGAAGGTTGGTAACGTGTACGCCATGTTCAAAGTGGGGGACGACCTCCGTCAGGACATGATGACCATGCAGATCATACGCATCATGGACCGACTCTGGTTGAAGGAGGGGCTGGACCTTAAGATGGTCACCTTCACTTGTCTGCCCACTGGACCAAAGAGAGGTAACTCTCGGTGTTATATATGTTCCCTATTGTAATGCTACTCCTCGTCAGTTGTCTGCCCACTGGACCAAAGAGAGGTAACTCTTGGTGTGATATATGTCCCCTATTGTAATGCTACTCCTCGTCAGTTGTCTACCCACTGGACCAAAGAGAGGTAACTCTCGGTGTGATATTTGTCCCCTATTGTAATGCTACTCCTCGTCACTTGTCTGCCCACTGGACCAAAGAGAGGTAACTCTCGGTGTGATATTTGTCCCCTATTGTAATGCTACTCCTCATCAGTTGTCTGCCCACTGGACCAAAGAGAGGTAACTCCCGGTGTAATATATGTCCCCTATTGTAATGCTACTCCTCATCAGTTGTCTACCCACTGGACCAAAGAGAGGTCACTCCCGGTGTAATATATGTCCCCTATTGTAATGCTACTCCTTGTCAGTTGTGCCCACTGGACCAAAGAGAGGTAACTCTCAGTGTGATATATGTCCCCTATTGTAATTCTACTCCTTGTCAGTTGTCTGCTCACTGGGCCTTATAGAGTTAACTCGAAGTCTGAGTTGTGGCCCCTGTGGATGTGCAATCCTCTACAATTGTCTGCCCACAGGGCCTAAGAGTGGTTACTCTCAGTCTAAGCTCTCTTCCCTATTGTTTTTCTATCCCACTTAAGGTGTATGCATACAAGGTCGAATATTGTTAACTTTGTATAACCCCTGTACACTGCCACTGTTGAGGGGGTAGACTGGTTTCAGGTTGCCCATCTGGCATCAGTGTCTATGTAGTTGTTGTCGACAGATTTCTTCTTTGTATCAACTTGAAACTTCATAGGTAGGTAGGTCTCATTGAGGAGATGTCAAGTTATAAAGAACCATAACTCTTACTCTCCTATTTTTATTTGAGTTATTCCCCTTTTGATTTTTTTTGTACTTAAATTTTGACCAGACAATATCTTAAAAACTCTTAGAGGTTCAACTATCAACTTGAAACTTCATAGGTAGGTAGATATCATTGAGAGGGTATGCAGTGCAGAAGAAAAAGAACTCTTGCTCCCCTAGTTTTATAGTAACTACCCTTTAATATTTTGTACTTAAATTGTGTTTGGACCTCTACAATTATTGGAGGTATCTACTTGAAATTTCATAGGTATATATATTTCATTAAGGGTGTGTGTAGTTCACATGAAACATAATCTATCTCTTGTATTTGCTTTTTGTTACTTTTTGTACTGTCAGGAGCATATCTCAAAACTATAAAAGGTATCAACTTCAAACTTCATAGGTTAATTTGTTGATTTTTATTAGCTCAAATGAGCACATCTTGCTCATGGTGAACTTCTGTGATTGCCTTTTGTCCTTTGTTCGCCGTCTGTTGTGCTTTGTCATCGTCAACAATTGCCTTGTGAACACTCTAGTCCCCACATTTATTGCCCAAGCTTTATGAAACTAAAACCTGGCAGAACATTTGGTCCGATGATATCTGGGATGAGTAAGAAACTGGGTCATGTGGCATCAAAAATTTGTCACTCAAATTAAAGAATAAAGCTTGTGAACACTCTAGAATTCACATTTGTTTTTGCAATCTTCATGAAACTTGTTCTGAACATTTGTTGTAATAATTTCTCAGATGAGTGAGTTATGGTTTCTGTTCATTGAAAAACATGGCCGCCATGAAACAGGGCAGTTCTCCTGATGTGGAAGTAAAACCATTTGAACACTCCAGAAGTAACATTATTATCCAATCATTGTGAAACTTGCGCATAAAAAAAGGTAAATATCTGGACTGAGTTCGAAAATAAATGTTGTTTGTTTAAAAAATTGGCAGCCAGGTGTTGGGGATGTTTTCCTTTAAAGTCTATTGTGAAAAGTTGTGAACAACACGTGCTCAGAACATAAAGGTTCCTTGGGGTCCCAGGTGAGCGTCTGACGGCCTTTTGCTCCATTGCATTTAAACTTTGTCCAGAGCGTGTCAAAATGTAGAAGAGGAATCAGCTTGAAGCTTTATATGTTTGTAGTCTCATTGACGAGATGGGTAGTGCACAAGAACCATAACTCTTCCTCCCCTATGATAAGAGTTTTTTTCGGTTTTAGAATTTTTGTCTGAAGAGTATCTTAAAACCTATGAGAGGTATCAACTTGACATGTCATAGGTAGGTAGATCTCGCTGATGGGAAGTGTAGACCACTTAAACCATGACACCTGCTTAAATCGTTTCAAAATAATAAACTTAGTGAATTTTCATGCTTAATGTTTGTCCAGGGCATTTGTGGAACTTCATAGGTTTAAAGCTTGAATTGTTAGGAAAATAATTATTAAAACTGAACTGCCTATTCTCTCTGACCAAGCTGCTTGTGGGGGGGGGGTGGTATTTCAGACACTACAGTTACTAGTTTGTCCTAGTTTGTCCCCAATTGTTATGCCAAAAGAAATAAGTTGTGTTTTTCTGGAAACCCTGTCTAACAAAAAAATATAACAAAAAGACCGACCAGTAAGTTTTTTAAGATTGTTTTTTTTCAGTGCATTAGAGATTGTTTTTTTCAGTGCATCTGGCTAAAATACTCAATCCCCACCTACATTTTTTTTCAACATTTAATCAGAAAACACTATTTTTATGCCCCTGTTAGGATGGCATATAGCAGTTGAACTGTCTGTCCGTCTGTCTGTCCGTCTGTCCGAAATCTATAGCGTTAGCCATAATTTTTGCAATATTGAAGATAGCAACTTGATATATGGCATGCATGTGTATCTCATGGAGCTGCACATTTTGAGTGGTGAAAGGTCAAGGTCATCCTTCAAGGTCAAAAGTAAAAAAATACAATCCAAGGGAAGTAATAAGCTTTAAAAAGGAGATAAATTCTAAACCTGCCAAATGATATATTGAAATTGTATTTCAAAGCGGCGAAATAGGGGGTATTGTGTTTCTGACAAACACATCTCTTGTTAAATGTTCTTTTGCTTTATGCATTCAAATTATAAAAAGCTTGGCTTCGCTGACTTAAAAACCCTAATTTACAGTGCCGAGTTGAAAGTTTAAACTAAATTTAAAATTGGGTAAATGTTAGAACATGTGGTTGTGAGGAATTTTGGTTAACAATATTTGTTTCCTTTCAAGCATTGGTCACATACTCTTTTTGAATAAAGCATTCATACACAAATTACTAATTTCAGGTTTCATAGAGCTCATTACCGAGTCTGAGACCTTGCGTAAAATCCAGGTGTCGTCAGGGGTGACGGGCTCGTTCAAGGATCGACCAATCAAAGACTGGCTGCAGAAACATAACCCCACGGAGCTTGAATACCAAAAAGTGAGCAGCGACTTTCAAGTTTTCTTTTCTCTGATTGGAAGTTTATTTTCTGCCATGGAAATGTAAACCTCTTACCTAGTATTTGTCAGCATCTTCAAAGTATCAGCTTTGACTGTCATTATAATTTCTTGCTGTTTCTGTCATAGTATATTTAATTTGAAGTATATTTGCTTGCCACAAGAATATTAATTCCTCGGTGGAGGGGATGGCTCAGGTTTTGTAAGCCTCATCAAAAACCTATTTAATCGTAGAATTTTGTTTAAAATTGTGAACGGTTAAAAAATCCATGCCATTAGCTACCCAAATATCCAAATTGATGGATGAAAATGGTAATTAATGAGTTATTTAAAAAAACAACTAATCAGGGTTCATATCCGTAAGCATTTTATGTCCTTTTTTTCCCCCTGTACTTAAATTTGAAAAAAAAATAAAAAATTATATCATTCCCATTAGGAACAGTGTATTCATAATTCACATTAGTATGAAACGCTATTGGTAGATCTTCATATCATATATTTAGTTAATAAATAAAATGCATTTTAACCCATGAACTTTATATGTAACCCCAGGAATTTGTACAGAAGGAAATGGGAGGAGCCTATTTTCAAATGGCGTTTTTATGCCCCCAAAGGTGGGCATATAGTGATTGCATTTCCGTCTGTCTGTCTGTCTGAAATTCCGTTTGCGTTTAGATTTTGAAAAATGTGGAAAAACACTTTGCGTTTAGGTTAACAAAAATGTGGAAAAAGGGAGCATATGTCATTCTATGGTGACAGGTCTTGTTTTATTGAAAATTTTGTATTCGAGACACATTTTATCAAAAATCAATGTGTCATCCAAATGTTCACAGATTTTGGCCTTTTTTGAAGCGCCTTGTTAAATATTTTAAATTGATAAATGAAAAAAGTGTAAGAAAAGAGCATAAGTAAAGTAACAAGTTGCAATGCAGTAAGCATTTAATACTTAAAATAAGCAATCCTAGTGTTTTCACAAACGATAACAAAGAACAACAGACACACTCCAAATTATTCAATTGTTTTGTGTTTGTATTGCTTTATGATTTTCACTATTTCAAATGAATATAACTCATTAACGAATGTGTATTTTTAGTACGAGTCTACTCAAAAGTGTTATTTCATTCCCTGATGTACAGTTTTATTTTATTTTTGAAATCAGTGACATAAAGTTGGAAAATTGACATTCCGACAATCGGTGAATAAGTTCCTTAAAATCTCCACATCTTCTTCAGCTGAACAAATAAAGCCATGTGTCAAGGTCCTATGGCAACCTCGGGTTTAAGAGATAATATTTAAGAAATTACTTATTTAAAATTCTTTGTGGATAAGCAGCGCGATTTTTCCTCTCTTGCCAAGATAGTTTTACAAATATTTCTTAATTTTGCTATATCTATCTTCAATTAATCAATTTTGGTGAACCTTTTAAGATGGGTATGGTATTTTTTTTGCCTGAAGTGTCACCAAAATCACACCCCTTGGGAATACCTATGCTTATGATTATGCATATTTTTACCTCCAAGTTATCAAGCCTAGTTTCCTCCATGGTTTTCCTTCAGGCTGTTGAGAATTTCACATGCTCATGCGCCGGATATTGTGTGGCAACGTATGTTCTGGGAGTGTGTGACAGGCACAATGACAACATCATGCTGAAGGAGACGGGTCACTTGTTCCATATCGACTTCAACAAGATACTGGGCGACGCACAGATGTTTGGCAATATCAAGAGGTTTACTTTTCTTTGACGTTTTTGTGCTATTTTATTAAACAGGTTTTCAACAAAGGTGAAAATTGTGGTTATTTGGTTTGGGTATCGTGGGCTGGTGGTTGACCGGGCATGTTGCCATGGAGACCTAACATGGGATGGCATTTCGGCTAGATGTGTCAGGGTGAATATCACTGGAACTAAAACATAGAAAAACTAAATAACTTTTGTTTGGATGCACTGAAATGTTTTGTTAAGTTCACATGCAAACTTACCTTGGGATTGTTCAATTGTTTAAGTCAAAGTTATTAATTAAATAGTAATATTTAAAAACCTTGGGGCCTTGCAATGTCATGTTTTCTGTATTCATGTTTTCTTTGTAGTTGCTAGCTTTGAATTGTGTGTTTTAGTGCTTTCTTGGAATATAAAATTACCTGTTAAGAAAGTGTCCTATGGATGCTCAGTTATGGCCATTTGCTGTTCTAAAGTATGCAAATGTGGTAGAAATCATGAGGTACAGTGAAACAATAAACTGTACATTTGTGCGAGATCTGGTGTGTTCAGTAAGGGTTTAGATTTGTTCTCAGGGATTCTTGAGTTTTTCCCCCTTATTATTCTGAAAGTATTCATATGTTGTTTTTGTTTTAGTTTACCAACAGTTATTGTAACTGAAACATATTTCTTTTTCTGGATATCAAAACATTTCTTGGTAACATGCTTTTTGTAAAATCCTTCAATTTATTCAAGTTACATTTCAGACATTGGTTCAGTAATGTGTCTACTCTACCTTTTCAGAGATCGCGTCAAGTTTGTCCTCACATCAGACATGGCCTATGTCATCAATGATGGTGATCGACAGAGTGACAGGTTCCAGCATTTCATTGACATGTGTGTTCAGGCGTTTAACATCCTCAGGAAGAATGCCAATCTGTTCATCAACCTGTTTTCACTGGTGAGTTATTGTGCCATCTCCATAAGAATGCCAATCTGTTCATCAACCTGTTTTCACTGGTGAGTTATTGTGCCATCTCCAGAAGAATGCCAATCTGTTCATCAACCTGTTTTCACTGGTGAGTTATTGGGCCATCTCCATAAGAATGCCAATCTGTTTGGCAGATTTTCTTTACAGTTTTTACAGTGCAGCTATGATAAGGAATAGCGTGTTACTTTGTTGAGGAATATAATTAAAAATGGCAAACTTGTGGCCATCTTGTATGAGAGAAGAATTTAAGATGTTTCTGTTAAATACTACTTCATTTGGAAATTCATTGGATAATTTTCTATTAACTTGGCTCAAATGTTGACTGTATGAGGTGGTCTTGTGTGCAAGAACCATGCAAGAACTCAAATTCATAATTTGGCACAGAATGTCAAAATACAGCACTCGTTGTCTAAACCAATCCATCTTAGTCAAACATATACACCTGTGTCAAACATACAAACCAGTGTCATTATACAACTTTCATGTCAAACGTATACATTTGTGTCAAAACTATACATCTGTGTCACAAACCTGAACATTTGTGTCAAACATATACATTTGTGTCAAACATTACATTTGTGTCAAACATATACATTTGTGTTAATCCTATACATATGTGTCAAACCTATACATTTATGTCAAACCTATACATTTGTGTCAGACCTATACATTTGTGTTAAACCTATACATTTGTGTTAAACCTATACATTTGTGTTAAACCTATACATTTGTGTCAAACCTATACATTTGTGTTAAACCTATACATTTGTGTTAAACCTATACATTTGTGTCAAAGTGGTATGTGGCAGTATTAATCATCTTAATTGCTAGCTCTGGTTTTATAAAGAAAAAAAAATCCTCAATGCTTTGTCAACTGTTACCAACATCATTTGTTGTTTTTCTAAATTAATTTCTCAGTTATCAAAACAAACATGTGTTTATGAAATACCATCCACAATTCATAACTCATTTAGCTCCCCATTAACCTGATACATGTGAACTCTTTTAGCATTTATTACACGCTTGAATTGTGTCTTATACTCATCCTCAGTTTTGTTCTTACATGTGTTGTTAGAGATGAATGATAACATAACAGTTAGCAAGTGGCATATTCTTGTGTCTATTTAACCCAATTCCAGAAATAAAACAAATGTATTCACCGTAACAGTACTTAAATATATTCATGCATTAAGGTCAGTGTAAGGTGATTGTTTGCCAGCTATATCCAAAGCTATGTCTCCAATTGTAGATGTTGCGTTCAGGCATTCCTGGGATCACAGAAAAAGGAGTCCAGTTCATTCAGCAGGCCTTGTTGCCTGGATTCACAGACACACAGGCCCAGTCCATGTTCACCAGGTACTGTCGACAAGTGAAGCAGCTGGGCTGCCACATTGAGGTCATCAGCAAGAATTGTTCAATTTAATTGACCAGTTCGGAATGCTTATTAGGAAACCCCAAACAAATATCATACATTTTCATTATCCTGAATGCCAGATTCTGTTTGAAAAATGCAAATTGAGTAAACAAATTATCATATGGGAGTTGGCATTAGGCAATTTTGTTATGTAATAATGAAGCAATTGCAATTATCATTTAGCCAAAAGCATGGCTCACTGCGGTTTGATTTTAATTATGGTTTATTATTTATCACAGAAATATAAACCTGTGGCTGGTAAATGTATTGGTGGTGATTTTGCAGGATGATCCAGGAGAGTCTGAGCTCCAAGTCAACACAACTAAACTTCTTCATCCACAATCTGGCACAGATGAAGTTTTCTAGTCACAACGAGGGGGCACTGCTCTCTTTTGTTCCAAAAGTATACAAGTGAGTTACCTTCTGGGCCATAAGTGTACATGTGTGTTACCCGTTGGGCCTAATAATACAAATGAGTTTTATTTTGGGTCAAAATTATACAAGTGAGTTACCTTTTTATCAAAAAGTGTACAAGTGAGTTACCTTCTGGTCCATACGTATAAAAGTCAGTTACCAATTGGGAAAAAGTAAACAAGTGAGTTATCTTTCTATCAAAAAGTAGTCAAGTGAGTTACCTTTTTATCAAAAAGTATACAAGTGAGTTACCTTTTTATCAAAAAGTATACAAGTGAGTTACCTTCTGGGCCATAGGAATATTAAAGTCAGTTACCAATTAGGAAAAAGTATACAAGTGAGTTACCTTTTTATCAAACAGTATACAAGTGAGTTACCTTTTTATTAAAACGTATACAAGTGAGTTACCTTTTTATAAAAAAATATACAAGTGAGTTACCTTTTTATCACAAAGTATACAAGTGAGTTACCTTTTTATCAAAAAGTATACTAGTGAGTTACCGTCTGGGCCATAAGTATAAAAGTCAGTTACCAATTGGGAAAAAGTGTACAAGTGAGTTACCTTTTTTTGCAAAAAGTATACAAGTGAGTAACCCTTTTTTGCAAAAAGCATTTAAGTGAGTTATCTTTTGGTAAAAGGGTAAACAAGTGAGTTGCCTTATGGGCATAAAGTATACAAGTAATTTACCTGTTGGGTCTAAAAAATGCAAGTTACTACCTTAGGACCAAATTAATGCAAGTGAGTTACTTTTTAGTGCCTAAATGATACTGGACAATTTTCTTTTTTGTGCCTGTAGTATTCAAGTTGGTTTTCTGGAATTCCACATTCATTTGGAAAACAACACCAAGATATATAATTTGCTTTTGTATGTAATAAATAGTACATAGATTTTGTTTACAGTGTAAAAGTACCCTTTACCGCTCAGATATGCATTTTGACGCATCTGTAGTCCCTTAGAAAATCAAATTAAAAGTTAAGACCTTTCTTCCTAGATTCAAGTTTTAAAGGCTTCATTTCCAACCATAAGGTACTGATGAGCAGCAAACAGCGTAGAACATGAACAGACTGCAAGTTACTTGCAGCTGTCCTGGTTTTATGCTGGTTGCATATAGCCATTTTCACTTTGCTTCTGAGGGGTAAAAGGTATTAAGTAACACCAGTATGTCTAATCTGTAATTGTGTTTAAGTAACGCCAGTATGTCTTCATCTGAGGGGTAAAGGGTTAATCTGTAATTGTGTTTAAGTAACGCCAGTATGTCTTCATCTGAGGGGTAAAGGGTTAATCTGTAATTATGTTTAAGTAACGCCAGTATGTCTTCATCCGAGGGGTAAAGGTTGTTTTTTTTTTTTTTTTTTA